>JAVJIF010018499.1:0-117109 GCA_038442645.1 Agave tequilana
AAAATAAACACAAGATAAACTCAGAAAATTCAAACGCAAAGACAAGAGAGTTATCTGGTTCGGTCCTTGTGACCTACATCCAGTCCCCAAGCAAACCGCTGAGATTTTCCTTTCCTGATTTTGTGTACACCCACAACCAATATCTTGTACACCACTTGACAAACGCCCTTTTCCAAATGTGCACAACTCCTCTTTACACCAAGAGAACAAAACGCCTTGTAAAACTTTCTTCTACTCCCAAGAAGACGCCTTGTACAATGATCTTCTTTGAATGAGTACAATGAACCTATAAGCCTTGAAATTGAATGTGCTTGTGGACAAGGTTTCTTATAGGAGGGATTTCAGAAATCTTCACAATGGACTTTGGAATTTGGTGAAGAAAACTGAAAGAGAACAAGTTTTTCAGAAAACAGAATTTTTGGACAGAGTTTAAGGCTGAAAACTTTGGATTTGAATTGGTGCATTGGCCTAAGGACAATACCCCTATTTATAGGTGAAATCCATAGTAAGTTAGGGTAGTTATCAGGCCTAATTCAAATTTTGAAACGTTGAAAAACGCACCAGAATTCACCAACTGCACAGCAGTTATCAACCGTTATTAGTCGACTTGAACAAGAGACTAGTCGACTAGCAGAACAAAATTTCCACTGATTAGTTGACTACAACAAGGGGTTAGTCGACTATGTTTTGACTGATACAGATATTGGTTTCTGGAAAACTGAATGTAGTCGACTATATTGACACTGTTAGTCGACTAGGTAATGTGTTAGTCGACTATAGATATAGGGTAAGTCGACTAATTTTCATGTCAGACAGAAACAGAGAGTAGGAAATATTTGTATAGGTTATTAGTCGACTTGGAAAAACTATAGTCGACTAGGGTATCTGTTAGTCACTATACAATGGGGTCAAGTCGACTAACTATCCTGACAGACAACAAACAGAGACTAGTCAATTGTTTTAGCAGGATCTAGTCGACTAGGATTTTGGCAAGTCGACTATATATGGGGTAGTCGACTATATTAGAAGGTCAAGTCGACTTGAAAGGGTATTTTGTGTAAGTTTTCAAGGCTTTTCACAATATTCTAAAATTACACAAAATATCCAATAATTCCCATAAGCTTCAACTGGCTTCAAGTGAGGTTGAGTAGTCATAAATGCTTGTCCATCATCACTTGTCCATCATCAAAATTGTTCAACTTTGTAGGCTTCAACATTCTCCCCCTTTTGATGATGACAACCTTGTGATATGAAATGATAAACTCCCCCTGCAGATAAACTCCCCAGCAGTAAATAGGTTATAAATGATATGTAGCCCCTGCACAAAGTGTTAGTTTCCCCTGCATTGCCATATGTCAATATCATCACATATATATATTGCCATAAACACAATATGAACGTAACATGAATATGTAACAAATAACACAAATATAACACACGCAAACATAACACAGATGTTCTCCCCGTTGTCATTAACAAAAAGCAGAAAAACAAACATGAACATAACCTTTGAAAAATGCTAAAAAAAAATATTTAAAATCAGAAAACTTGCAAATACTCAAATCTCTTCTAAATTTCATAAAAGTATCTTCTTTAAGAGGCTTTGTGAAAATATCTGCAATTTGATTATCAGTGGATATAAAATTTAAAGAAATGTCACCTTTTAAAGCATGATCACGTAGAAAATGATGTCTAATATCAATATGTTTGGTACGTGAATGATGAACTGGATTTTTAGATAAATTAATAGCACTGGTATTATCACACATAATAGGTGAGTTTGTGATAGTCATGCCATAATCAAGTAAGGTTTGTTTCATCCATATAATTTGTGCACATGCAACACTAGCAGCAATATATTCTGCCTCGGTTGTTGATAATGATACAAATTTTGCTTTTTACTGAACCATGATACTAGTGAATGTCCCAAAAAGTGACAAGTACCACTAGTACTCTTCCGATCAGATTTACATCCAGCAAAATCAGCATCACTATACGATAGTAAATCAAATGTGCATGATTTTGGATAAAATAAACCATAATTGATTGTGTTATTTAAATATCTAAAAATTCTTTTCACTGCTTTAAGATGTGATTCCTTAGGATTTGACTGATATCTAGCACATAAGCATACACTGAACATAATATCAGGTCTACTTGAAGTAATGTATAGTAAGAACAATCATACCTATATAGAGTTTCTGATCAACATTCTTACCATTTTCATCTTTGTCTAAAAATGTCGTCGTACTCATGGGAGTATTCTTATGACCAGAATTTTTCATGCCAAATCTTTTTAGAAGTTCCTTTGCATACTTGCACTGAGAAATGAAGATTCCATCCTTCATTTGCTTTATTTGCAGACCGAGAAAGTAAGTAAGTTCGCCCATGTGGCTCATCTCAAATTCACTCTGCATGGTTTTAGAAAATTCTTGACAAAGATTATCGTTAGTAGATCCAAATAAAATGTCATCAACATAAATCTGAATGATTAAGATATCTTTATCAACATGTTTAATAAAGAGAGTTGTATCTGCTCTTCCCATCTTAAAATCAGAATTTAAAAGAAAACTTTTTAATCTATCATACCAAGCACGGGGTGCTTGCTTTAAACCAATAAAGCTTTCTTAAGTTAAAAACATGGTTTGAAAATTTTTCATGTTCAAAACCTGGAGGTTGTTCAACATAAACAGTTTCTTTAATAAATCCGTTTAAAAAGGCACTTTTAACATCCATTTGATATAATTTAAATTCATAAAACAAGAAAAAGCAAGTAAAATACGAATAGATTCAAGCCTAGCTACTGGTGCATAAGTTTCATTAAATCAATACCTTCTTCTTGACTGTATCCTTGTGCTACTAACCTTGCTTTGTTCTTAATGACTTCACCTGTTTCATCAAGTTTGTTCTTAAAGATCCATCTGGTACCGATGACTGGATGATCAGTAGGACGTTGTACAAGATCCCAAACATCATTTCTGACAAATTGGTTCAACTCTTCTTGCATGGCAATCGTCCAAAATCATCCTCACATGCTTCTTTGATATTCTTCGGTCAATGAGTGATATGAAGGCAATTTATGTCATGTAGTTCAACTTGGATCTTGTCTGAACGCCTTGATTTATATCTCCAATAACCAAATCACGTGGTGGATTCCTTACTTCAACATATGCTTTCGGTAACTCGGTAGGAGTCTCATCATCCTTAGAAAAGTTAGTATCAACAGAAGATATAACAATATTATCAATAGGAGTATCTATGATATGATCATCATCATATGGAGAAGTATTAGAAATAGGCTTAGTCAAGGATTCATCAAATTTAACAAGTAATGATTCTTCAATAGTAAATGTTTTCTTATTAAATATTCTATATGCTTTACTTTGAGTAGAATATCCAACAAAAATACCTTCATTGGATCTAGCATCAAATTTATCTAAAGCATCTTTTGTATTTAAGATAAAGCATTTACATCCAAAAATCTTAAAGTAAGAAACTTTTGGAATCCTGTTATAAAACAATTCATAAGATGTTTTGTTTAAAATAGGTCGAATAAGCACACGATTTAAAAACATAACATGCAGTAGCAAATAGCCTCAGCCCAAAATATTTTGGTAAATTACTGTCCATAAGCATAGTTCTAACACATTCTTGCAAAGTCCTATTCTTTCTCTCTACAACACCATTTTGAGGAGATGCTCTAGGAAATGCAAAGTTATGTGTAATACCATACTTATCACAGAATTTTGAAAAAGATTCATTTTCAAATTCTCCTCCATGATCACTTCGAATAGTGAAGATGTTTAGAGACTTTTGATTTTGAATTCTTTTACAAAAACTTGCAAATTCATTAAAAGTATCATTTATTTTTTAGAAAAATTACCCATGAAAAACGTGAATAATCATCAACAATAACAAAACATATCTACTCTTGTTTAAAGAAGAAACACGAGTAGGACAAAATAAATCCAAATGCAACAATTCTAAAGGTCTATTTGTAGAAACTAAATCTTTAGATTTAAAAGATGATTTAACTTGTTTTTCCTAATGACAAGAATCACAAAAATAATCCTTTTTAAAAGTTATTTTTGGAAGACCTTAACTAGATCAAATTTAGAAATCTTAGAAATAGTTTTCATATTCAAATGACCAATCTTTTATGCCATAAAAAAATAGTCATTATTAGAAGCAAGTAAACATAAATTATCATTAGATGATATGCATGTTATTGATAACTCATAAATGTTATTGTTACGAAAACCTTTAAATAAAATATCTTTCATGTTAGTATCATAAATAAGACATGCATCTTTTTCAAAAACAATTTTATAACCCTTATCACATAATTGACTATACTTAATAGATTGTGTTTTAAACCACTTACCAAAAGAACATTTTCAATAAGGGGTTTTGAAATGTTACCAACTATGCCGGTCGGTACCAATAACCTTTCCTTTTTATTGTCTCCAAATATCACTGTACCTCCCTTTTTGATTTGAACGGAAGACAGTAGTTGAATGTGTCCGGTCATGTGTTTGGAACACCCACTATCAAGTATCCATGTTTCTTTAAAAGGTACCTATAAGATATAAACAATTTGTATGGTACCCATCATGATAGGGTCCGAAAAAGATTAGTCTTTAGGAACCCAAATCCAATTGGAATTTGGTTTCCACTTGTTAGTATAAACATAATTCTTAGAATTACACCATCATGTATATAAGATGCAATATAAACATTTTTATCAACATTATTAAGATTCTTAGGAGCCCATATATATTTGCATCTAATTCTTTTTGAAATAGTATTTCTTTTCACAAAAGAATTATTATTATGAAGATGTGTAGATTTTACAAAATTAGTTTTTGAAAATCCAATACCAACATGAGTAGGTTATAAATCTTATCTTTTGAAAAACCAAGACCAAAATGATTGTTAGACATCTTTTGAGAAGATAATAAAACATTTAAATTCTCTTTTCCTTTATTAAATTAGTTACATTTTTCAAAAGATCTTCATACTTAATTTTGAAAACAATCATGTCTTTATCTAAAATAGAAATTCTAGAATTTAAAGAAATAGTTTCCTTTTTAAGTAAAGAATTTTCTTTTAAGAAAATTTCATTATCCTTTTTTAAAGATGCAATAACTTTTTCAAAATCTTCATTTTGAGAACTTAGAGAAGATGTTTGAGAAACAAAAACATGCATTTTCATGAATGAGTCTTTCATTTTCCTTTATTAAGACTTTATTTTTAATCTTTTCATTTTTGAAATTATTAAACAATTCATTAAAAGCTTCTAATAACTCATCATAATCTTGTACCTCGTCTTCTTGGGCCATGAAGCAGATATTGGCGGTTTCCGTTGCTTCTTCTTCGTCAGAGAAGATGAGTCGCTATCATCCCATGTTGCTTGGAAGGCTTTCTTCTTCTTATTGAACTTGTTGAAGTTCTTGAAGTGTCCTTTTGATTTCATCAATGGGCAATCCTTCTTATGTAGCCTGGTTTGTTACACTTAAAACAAGTAGGAGTATCATTAGTATCTTTATTCTTTTTAAATTTACCTTGTTTTAAGAACCTTTTGAACTTTCTGGATAGCATCGCCATTTCTTCTTCATCTTCATCCGAATTGTCCGTGTCGGAGGATGCATGGAAGGCAAGTACTTTCTTCTTGGAATGTGTTGTTCGTCCTTCTTTCTTTCTCTAACTGCACTTCATATGCCATTAGATTACCGATTAGGTTTTCTAATGTCATAGTTGAGAGATCATTCGCCTCTTCAATGGCGGTTGTCTTCTTCTCCCATTCTGGTGTGAGTGCACGAAGGATCTTACGAACTCTTTCAACTTGAGTGTAGTCCTTTCCAAGGGATGCTAATGAATTGGTGATGTCGGTGAATCTTGCAACCATTTCGGATATGGTTTCATTCTCCTTCATTTGAATAACTCAAACCTGTGGACAAGAACAGATATTTTGGATTCCTTAACTTTATTTGTGCCTTCGTGTGTTACCTGAAGAGTATGCCATATTGATGTGCAGAAGTGGCTGTTGACACACAGTTGAACTCTTCTTTGTTTAAGGCACAAAATAGAGCATTCATCGCTTTGGCGTCAAGGTTCGCATTCTTCTTTTGATCTTCGCTCCAAGCGTTGTAGTTGGTCGTTGGCTTGGTGAATGATGCTTCTACGATGTTCCAAAGATCGTAGTTGAGTGATTGCTAGTAGATCTTCATTCTACACTTCCAATAGTTGTAGTTGGTTCCGTCAAATAGCGGTGGACGTTGTGTAGAATGTCCTTCTTTGAATTGGGACGAAGGGAACTCCGTTGCCATCCTCGTATGGTTGTTGCCTTGAACCCGCTCTGATACAAATGTAGGATCTATAATCAAAGCAACACAACACTAGAGGGGGGGGTGAATAGTGTTTAAAAACTGTAAATCAAATTACTTGCAGGAAATAAAATAAACACAAGATAAACTCAGAAAATTCAAACGCAAAGACAAGAGAGTTATCCTGGTTCGGTCCTTGTGACCTACATCCAGTCCCCAAGCAAACCGCTTGAGATTTTCCTTTCCTGATTTGTGTACACCCACAACCAATACCTTGTACACCACTTGACAAACGCCCTTTGCCAAATGTGCACAACTCCTCTTTACACCAAGAGAACAAACGCCTTGTACAACTTTCTTCGACTCCCAAGAAGAGCCTTGTACAATGATCTCTTTGAATGAGTACAATGAACCTATAAGCCTTGAAATTGAATGTGCTTGTGGACAAGGTTTCTTATAGGAGGATTTTAGAAATCTTCACAATGGACTTGGAATTTGGTGAAGAAAACTGAAAGAGAACAAGTTTTCAGAAAACAGAATTTTTAGACAGAGTTTAAGGCTGAAAACTTTGGATTTGAATTGGTGCATTGGCCTTAGGACAATACCCCTATTTATAGGTGAAATCCATAGTAAGTTAGGGTAGTTATCAGGCCTAATTCAAATTTTGAAACGTTGAAAAACGCACCAGAATTCACCAACTGCACAGCAGTTATCAACCGTTATTAGTCAACTTGAACAAGAGACTGTCGACTAGCAGAACAAAATTCCACTGATTAGTCGACTACAACAGGGTTAGTCGACTATGTTTTGACTGATACAGATATTGGTTTCTGGAAAACTGAATGTAGTCGACTATATTGACACTGTTAGTCGACTAGGTAATGTGAGTCGACTATAGATATAGGGTAAGTCGACTAATTTTCATGTCAGACAGAAACAGAGAGTTAGGAAATATTTGTATAGGTTATTAGTCGACTTGGGAAAAACTATAGTCGACTAGGGTATCTGTTAGTCGACTATACAATGGGGTCAGTCGACTAACTATCCTGACAGACAACAAACAGAGACTTGGTCAATTGTTTTAGCAGGATCTAGTCGACTAGGATTTTTGGCAAGTCGACTATATATGGGTAGTCGACTATATTAGAAGGTCAAGTCGACTTGAAAGGGTATTTTGTGTAAGTTTTCATGGCTTTTCACAATATTCTAAAATTACACAAAATATCCAATAATTCCCATAAGCTTCAACTTGGCTTCAAGTGAGGTTGAGTAGTCATAAATGCTTGTCCATCATCACTTGTCCATCATCAAAATTGTTCAACTTTGTAGGCTTCAAAAGAAAATACCTAAAAAATTGATAGAAAGCTGATAAAATTGATAATACTGAGTACAAGAAAATCAGTTGTACAAGCGCAGTTTATGGCTTCATGAGATAAGTACATCGAAGCAATAATCCAAATAAGAAAACCCTCATCTATATACCTTATGCCTCTCACCGTAATCTGAGTGTATATGATTGTAAAAATGAAAGAACAATCAAAGAGTTAAGAAATTACCGTGTAATGTGGCTAACGGGTCGTGTCCACGAGGAGGAATGCGATGGAAGCTTTTCGGTGTTTCGTTTAATAACAAAGATTTGTGCTCATTTTTTAACTGAAAAGAGAATGGAAAGAAGGAGATGATTAAAAGAGAAATTGCAACTTTAGAGAAAGTTTTGGAGAAGATGATTTAAAAAGCTCAAAAATTGTTTGGTTGATTATAATAAGGAAGAAAATCTGGGCTCACTATCTCACTACTCAACAGTTTATTCTTCTATTGAAATCCTAAGTGCCTCAACTTGATCATAGGCAAAACTTAAGGTTGACTTTAGAAAGTTTGAAGTAAAGCACATAAGATGGTTGGAAGAGTTCACTCTTTTCTTTAAGAAATCATTTTGAATCGAATGTTCAATCATCAAGCGCGAAGAAGCAAGCATGAAATAAAAACAGTTCAACAAACGTTCTTAAAAGAAGTAAGAGTTAAAAATCCAAATCCATCCTCATGTGCCTTCAAGAACACTTTCAAGAAGAAAGGCTTTATGGTAGGCATGCAAATGATTCATTGGGTATTTTTCATTAAAATCAGAAGAGAAGAAGAGTTGGAGAGAGTTACAATAGTGAGCCCAGAAAAACCAATTTAGCTATTCATGGTAAACAAGAAACAATGCAAGTAATTAAAGTAAAACATATCGTAAAACGAGTAGAAGAGAATGTAGCTCGACTATTGTATTGATGTCACTTCAATCTTCAAGTTACAAGCACTCAATTCCTCTCTCTCACAAGTATTTGTACTGAACTATAAATTGCAAAACAAATACAACTTTTACTATCTAACAAAAAGCCTAAATCCCTAAAGTATAAACAAAATTCTAATCCTAGTCTTCGCTCCTTTTTGCTCTGTTGAAACTGGTATTTATAGGAAAAAATCAAAGGGGGGAGATCCCGGGAAGATTGGGGGAGCAAACGCTCTCCCAACAAACATCAACAAGCCACGGAATTTCGCGTCCCTGGTGTGACCATGTGGCCACACCCAATTGGTGGGAGCTCCCGGTTTGGTGATTCTCTTGTATATTCTTCTAGTTTTCTCGTTGCAGCTTCAGGATTTGACGAAACAGCCTTTTATTGTTGGCTTCAACTGCTTGATTTAGGGAGGATTCTTTTCAACCGGTTTTTAACCTCTCTGATATGCCAAGATTTGCCCTGATTTCTTGATTTCGAATTTATTCTGAATTAAATCAGAATTTGGTGGGCTTTTGGGCTTGTTTCTCATTCCTTTCTTTAACAATTGGGCCTACATTAAACAAAGAAGAAGAAGACTTGTTAATAGGATTTATTAGCTAAAAAGTATGGTAAGGTGACAATGCATATGCAATATATTTGACTAATCATACCCCCACACTTATCTTTTGCTCGCCCTCGAGCAAAACTTTAGACTAATTCTAATCAATTATTAGACCACTTTCGCAGGTCACTCGATTGCACTGAGCATGTGCAACAAGCTGTTAAACCTCTAGGTTACCCCTAGAGGACGAGTTTTGTCTCGTGAGGGTTTTCAGTGGATTGCACCCACAAAATCCATAAAGAAAGAGAAAAAAGTTAGTGTTTTTGAAAAGCATTTTGAAAAGAGAAAATATTTGAAGTATATTTGTGAGAGTTTAAGTAATCTATAAGTTATAAGAATATCAAATTTTTCATTCCTAAACTTACTCTCTATTCAACAACATGTCATCAATCAAAGTAAGGAGTCAATTTGTACCTCTCATCTAGTCTATTAATTTACCCTGAGTCATATGCACCATCGTGACTGTGAAGTTTGACTAAGGGCTTTTTTACATTAACTCCTATGCCTTATTTATTTTTGGTGGAATTTATTCCTTAATTTCATTAGGCTTTCTAATCTGCCTATGTAACGAGCCTTTAGTCGGTGACACCCAAACCGGACAGTTTTAGGGCACCAGGTGAGAAAACACCCCTACGAACTTAAACACTCAAGCAGACAAGGCCACAAAATCAAGATTTTTATTTATAAAATGTACCCCGTTTAGGCGTGAATACTTATGCTTCATGAGGCATAAATACCCAGCTTAATCAGAGGATTTATATATATATATATTTTCAAACTTATCTAATTATCTTTTGCATAAATACCAAGGCTTGCTTAGGCCAAAGCACCTAACTAATCAATAATTAGATTTGTTTATATTTTCTTTTCTTTTTCATAATATTTTTTTTATAAGGCATAAGAGTCTCTGTTTTTAAACCCTAAGTGTGTAAGTGTATTTAGTGTGCATATTTCATCAAGGTAAATATCAAGACTAAATTACTTTCACAAATTTTCTTCCTAATCCTAAAAATCAAACAAGTTATCTTATTTTGACCAAGTGTAAGAAATCCTAATTATGATTTTCCTATTCCTTAAAATTGACTTAATTTCTTACAAAAATATATCAAAATATTGTTCTTACCTTTCAAAAAGTTTTTTTTTAATATATCTATACAATTTTTTTATATTAGTCATGTTAGAGTCCTCACCCACACTTATCTCATGCATTGTCCCCAATGTATGAAAGAAATGTATACATGCATGAAATGAAATGTAAAAGAGGTGCATATATTATACAGTAATATGTACAGTATCAAGTTTCTCCCACACCTAGGTTTTTTTCGATCTTATCCCTCTAGCTCTCTTCCGTCATTCCAATGGGTCCTCTTTACAGGGCATAGTGGGGAGGCCAATTTTTCTATCATTTTAGCTCTCTTCCTCCCTAGTCTCAACTTCTTTAGGTTTTCCTTCCTCATATTTCTACATTCATTATTCAAAAATTGATCACCACCACACTTCTTAGTTGGAACTTCTCACTATGAATGCCTAAGAATTCTAACTCAGTTCCATATATCTCCTCAAAGCTTAGGTCAACACTTTCCCCTAGAGATGTGCAATTAACTAAAAGATCTCTAGTTGGTTCATCCAAACACATGAGTTCTTCTTCGAAGAGGTTTTCAAAGAGTATGTCAATCGGAGGTTCTTGAATTATATCCTCATGCGATACATTATTGGTTGGCTCATCGAAAGTGAAGATATTCAAATCAAATTTCCTGTTTTTAAAGGGTACTCTAACATTAGGATCTTCAACATATGCCTTCTCATCAAGATAGCCGCATTCATTTTTAAATAATTCTTTAAGAAACAGCGACTTATCTTCTAAATCTTCACTCTCTTCATCACAATTATTTTCAACAAAGTTTACCTCAAATGTTTGATCTCTTATCTTACGAGGTTATTTTTCTAGGTTGAAGACATTGACTTCTCTAGTCATGTCCCCAAAAGTTAACCTCATAGACCCACTCCTACAATTGATGATGGCATTTGCAGGAGCAAGGAATAGTCGCCCTAGGATAATAGGAGTTTAAGCCCTATGATTGGAGTTAGACACAGGTTGTGTCTCTAGAACTATGAAATCAATAGGATAAATAAACTCCCCAACCCGGATAAGGATATCATTAATCTCCCCTTTTGGAACTTTCACTGAACGGTCAGCCAGTTGGATAGTGACTCGAGTTGGACTAAGATCGCCCAACCCAAGTTGTTGATAAACTGAGAATGGAAGCAAGTTAATAATTGTCCCCAAGTCAAGAAGTGCACGACTAATCTCGGCTTGTCCTATTGTGCAGGCAATGGTTGGACTACCTGGATCCTTGTACTTAACAGGGATCAAACCCGATAATAGCTCACTAATGTTAGTGGCTAAGAAGACCTTTTTAGGTACATTAGTCTTTCTCTTCTTGGTGCACATGTCCTTAAGAAATTAGCATAAGATGGGACTTGTTGGGTGGTATCAAGAAGTGGCACATTTATCTTCACTTGATTAAAGATCTCAATTCTTATCCATGTGTGGATTTTGCTTGTTTTTCAGCCTATTAGGAAATGGTGCTATAGGCTGGTACACATGACTAGTTGACTTATCTTTTTCAGATTCATCAAATTTAGGAGGAGTGGGATTAGATGAGGTGGATGCTGAAGTGTGATTGTGCTGACTAGGATTAGGTGGTGTTGACAATTGGTTATCAACTTTCTTTTCCGAGCTCAATGTATGAACAGCATTACATTGATTTAGTGATTGATCCTCAACCAAATGAGCTTGTTGTGAATTCCTAGGATTCATAATTGGTTGACTGGGCAAGGTACCCTTTTGCCTCTCATATTGTGGGTTGGCTAACTGGCTCATTTGACCCTCTAACCTCTGTATTGTTTGCATGAGGGAATCTTGATTCTTCATGTACCTTTCCATGTTTCTCTCAAAATCAGTCATTCTCCTTTCGAGTTGAGGATTCTGGAAGGAAGATGGTGGAGCTTGGTTGGGAAAATTTTGTTGATAATTTGAAAAATTGTTAGGAGAATTGTGAGGGTGATTGGAAAAGTTGGGTTGATGATTGGAAGAATTATTGGAATGATGGAAGTGGCTTGCATGGTTTGACCGTAGGTGGTCATTATTTTGTTGGCTCCATGAGAAATTTGGGTGATTTCTCCAGCCAGGATTATATGCTGGAGCGTAAGGATCACTGTTCAGCCTTGAAAAGGCCGCGTTCATTGGTTCAGGAAAGTGTTGGTAAGCTTGAAATATAGGACATTCCTCAAACACATGATTCATGGCCTGACAGTAAGTACAACCCATAGTTGGAAATTGGTTTGGGCTGACTTGATTGACTGGACTTGGTTCCTTAGTTTCTAGAGCTTCCAGTCTTCTCGCTAGGTTAGTTAACTTAGCCTCATTAGCTATGGATGATTCAATCGAATGGAGACCTCCTTTTGAAGAGATAGAGTTTGGATTTCCAGATCTTTCACTAGAAGGTTCCCATTGGATGGTCATTTCAGCTAGATTTTCATATAAATCCCATCCTTCATGCTCATCCTTCTGCAAGAATTCCACTAGGCACATGCTTTCTAAGAGGGTCTTGGTCGAGTAGTCTAAACCATCATAAAGAATTTGGCATTGTCGTCATTTCTCTATTCCATGATGAGGACATTGGACAAGGAGGTCTTTGAAGCGTTCAAAGTACCTCCAAAATGGTTCACTAGGTTCTTACTTGAACTGCATGATGTTCTTCCTAACGAGGGTGATCTTGTGGATTGGATAGAATTTCTTCAAGAAGACCTTGATGAAACCATCCCAAGAGGTGATAGAGCCGGTCGCTAAGCTGTAGAGCCATCTCTTGGCTAAGTCCTTAAGAGCAAATGGGCAAATCTCAACCTAATAACATCATCTGCAAGGTGTGGGATTTTTATATTAAGCATACTTCCTCAAATTCTCTTATGAAGAAATAAGCGTCTTCAGACTCTAAGCCATGGAACTTAGGGAGTGTATTGATGAACTGTGGCTTAAGCTCAAAGTTGTGTTCACCAACCGATGGAAGTTGGATGCAGGATGGAAGTGATGTTCTAATGAGATAGAACCTATCCTGCAAAGATGTCGGTTGATCCATAACCGAATCTGGTCTTGTTTCGAACTTGGGTGGTGATGTGTTTCTAGTTAACCTAGATGAATTAGGGTCTCTTGACCATACTTGTATACACAAATACAATCACAAACAAGTTCACCAATAGTCAAGAAAAGAAAACAACCAAGCCTAGTCTAAGGTAACCCTGACCTAGACAACTCCTAACTGGTTGATTGTCCACTGGAGGTATAATGTAGACTTTTACCACAAGCTAATCAGCCAGGTTAGGGCAAGATTGGTGGGAGGTTATCTGTAAAGACGTTCCTTAATTAAGTAACCACCAACCTTCGGGCTTTCGGCCCTTAATCCCCTTCCTAGACACAGATTTGGCAGGAGTCAAATTCCAACACCTTCCCCTTAGGATAATCTCCTAATGAGTTCAAGATATCCCTAAGGCCAACGTCTGTCAGATTTTACTTAGGCTTAGGTTGTGCGTGCTTGGAGATAGTTTGTGGGCTAAGGAAGGGTAATGACTTCCCCACCTTATCTTGACTTGAGTTTTATCCTTAGAATTGATTTGTGCAAAGTGTGCAAGATATAGAAAAGTAGCATTCAAAAGCAAATATCACCCAAGAATGTTTCCTAAACTATATGCTATGCATACATACCTTGTCTCCAGCTATCTTCAACAGTAATTGTAAAATAAACGTAATTAGACAAATGCCTAGAATGCAAGTCTAAACGTTTTTTAAGCAATTAACAATCACTAAAATTACTGTTGGATTAAAACAGGGATGGTGGATAGCAGAAATAGAAAGAATATAACGTATAAAAACTTAATTTTTGCGAGCAATATGTCCTGCAAAAAAGAGTTTTAGTAGTCCAACAAAAATCTTCAACTTTTGCAACGCAATTTCTTGAAATTCTGTTTCCTACTTTCGAGAGTAGGGGCACAGAATTTGCAAGTCTTCTCTTACAAAGCTTGAATGCTAGATCTAAATCTTCAAGTCCCTAAAACAACACACAAAACTTGTTAAAAAATAAATACACCGTTCCCTCCCCGGTAACGGCGCCAAAAATTGATTGTAAAAATGAAAGAACAATTAAAGAGTTAAGAAATTACCTGTAGCTTGTGGCTAACGGGTCGTGTCCACGAGGAGGAATGCGATGAAAACTTTTCGGTGTTTCATTTAATAACAAAGATTTATGCTCGTTTTTTAATTGAAAAGAGAATGGAAAGAAGGAGATGATTAAAACAGAAATTGCAACTTTAGAGAAGGCTTTGGAGAAGATGATTTAAAAAGCTCGAAAATTGTTTGGTTGATTATAATAAGGAAGAAAATCTGGGCTCACTATCTCACTACTCAACAGTTTATTCTTTTACTGAAATCCTAAGTGCCTCAACTTGATCATAGGTAAAACTTAAGATTGACTTTAGAAAGTTTGAAGTAAAGCACATAAGATGGTTGGAAGGAAGAGTTCACTCTTTTCTTTAAGAAATCGTTTTGAATCGAATGTTCAATCATCAAGTGCGAAGAAGCAAGTATGAAATAAAAACAGTTCAAGAAACGTTCTTAAAAGAAGTAAGAGTTTAAAAATCCAAACCCATCCTCATGTGCCTTCAAGAACACTTTCAAGAAGAAAGGCTTTATGGTAGGCGTTCAAATGATTCATTGGGTCTTTTTCATTAAAATCAAAAGAGAAGAAGAGTTGGAGAGAGTTACAATAGTGAGCCCAGAAAAATCGATGTAGCTACTCATGGTAAACAAGAAACAATGCAAGTAATTAAAGTAAAACATACCGTAAAACGAGTAGAAGAGAATGTAGCTCGACTCTTGTATTGATGTCACTTCAATCTTCAAGTTACAAGCACTCAATTTCTCTCTCTCACAAGTATTTGTACTGAACTATAAATTGCAAAATAAAATACAACTTTTACTATCTAACAAAGAGCCTAAATCCTTAGAGTATAAACAAAATTCTAATCCTAGTCTTCGCTCCTTTTTGCTCTGTTGAAACTGGTATTTATAGAGAAAAACCAAAGGGGAGAGATCCCAAGAAGATTGGGGGAGCAAACGCTCCTCCAACAAATATCAACAAGCCGCGAAAACGTGGCTAGGGCCGCGTTTCCGCGGCCCTGGTGTGGCCATGTGGCCACACCCAATTAGTGGGAGCTCCTGGTTTGGTGATTCTCTTGTATACTCTTCTAGTTTTCTTGTTGCAGCTTTAGGATTTGACGAAACAGCCTTTATTGTTGGCTTCAACCGCTTGATTCAGGGAGGATTCTTTTCAACCGATTTTCAACCTCTCTGATATGCCAAGATTTGCCCTGCTTCTTGATTTCGAATTTATTCTGAATTAAATCATAATTTGGTGGGCTTTTGGGCTTGTTTCTCATTCCTTTCTTTTAGCAATTAGGCCTACATTAAACAAAGAAGAAGAAGACTTGTTAATAGGATTTATTAGCTAAAAAATATGGTAAGGTGACAATGCATATGCAATATATGTGACTAATCAGTATATAACCCGAATTGCGAAACAACATGACGAATTATTAATTAGCATCTTATAATTATTGTTATTACTCATCCTACATAATCAAGGCATGTGCCTTAGCGTCCCAATACGCACACATTCATATATGAGTAAGTTGAGTTTGTTATTGGAAACAGATGATGAAATCAATGGGTAATGTTTACAGTGGGCCTCGTGCATACCGGGACCACGGTTTAAGATGTTCTGTTGCTAGAGTACAGAACCTGCTGCAATGTATACAAGAGGTGGGTCTTATATTATGTCCATTCAGGAATATAACAGGAGGTAGGCAGGCAGCGCTCCCCTCAGAACATTTGGAGGCCCTCTGGTAGAACCGAAAGTTTGAGTTGAACAACATACCAGTACCACTGTAAACATATTCACCACTTGAAGTCCATCAGTTTCTTCCTTACTCGATATAGGTTGGCCTTCTTAGACTTTATTATTATGTAATTATCATATTACGGGAATAGCGAGAACAGGATAGGTTCATAAGTTATAGGAGTAACAAGAGTACATAAGTACTAGGGATATAAGTCACTGTGTGTAATACTGAAAAGCAAGATAGGATTCCTGAAATATAATAATCACAAATCATATGTTAAGCATAGCAGGTGATAAGTGATATCAAATAAGTGTTAGGCGATAATAAGGAGGAGTCATGTGATAGCATGCATGAGTTAGGTGTCAAGTAATAACATGGTAGATATCACTATCATAACACAATACAAAAAATAGTACCGATATAAGAGATCAATATGAACACTGAAAAATAGTATCGATATAGGGCATCGGTACGAATACAGGAAAATGATATTGTTTTAACGATACTATTTTTTGAAAAATAGTACAAGAGAAGATTTCAAACTCTTTACAACCATCAATAAAAGAGTTAATCGAGCTATCGAGTAGGCAAGCAAGTAAGCAAACAAGCGAATATCCAAGCGAAGCTAAACAAGTTGGAGCGAAGCTAATGTACAGCACTAGATGCTATCACGCTCAACATGGTTACTATTCGCAGCATAGCTAAATGCACCCGTCACAACATGATATGAATGCCATATTACAGCTCATGACATAGCCATGCTCATGGGGCAACTATGCTCGAACAGAGTTAGCGGTAAAGTGTTGATGCTAGGTCCGCCTACCAAGCATAGCATATAAAAATTTAGAGGACTTTAAAAACCTCAGAGAGATTAAACCCGAAAGTTATAGTATTAAACCACGAAGTAGTTAAGCCCGAAGGTTGTCGAGTACATGCACAAGCGTTAGTACTATACGCAGAAACAGATATTTATATCACTTATATTATTACAATAATTCCCCATACAAAATATAGTACATCACTGATTCAATACAAATCCACCGATACAACAACTGTATAATTACATAAATACAAATCAACCTGACGAAGCGGGATACCCAGAATGAGAGCGAGAACACTCGCCTAGATACAGAAAAATATCAAAAATCATTGAAGTTGTAAACTCCAATTTATCAATGCGCATATGCGTCCAATATATAAAATATTATATTTATATAAAGAAGAAGAGAGAGGGGGAATCAAGAGATAGGGAACGTAATCATGGACGTGATGGTCGCAAAATGCGAAGGTCATAAATGCGGGAGTCGCGTTATATGAATATGAAGAACGCAAAGATCATATTATGTGAATATTGTGCCTCACGTCACGAAGACTAAAATATGGGTATCACATTTTCAAGTCGCGGGGCACTTGGACACGGGGGTGAGTTTCGCGTCCAGTGGCCAGAGCGAGAGAGAAAGAGAAACAGAAAATATGAGACGGGAAGGAAGAGAGGCTGAGATAGAGAGTGAAGGAAAGAGAGCAGGAGAGAGAATGAGATAGAGATAAAACATGAGAGGTAGGGAGATAAAGAGAAAGGGCCTGAGAAAGAATGAGAGAGATTGAAAGAGAGGAGGAGAGAGATATCGAGAGAGGAAGAGAAAGAACGAGTGTGAGAGAGAGAGAGTGAGAGAGATGGACAAAAGAGTGAAAGAACAGAACAGAGAAGAGAAGAAAAAGAGAAGAAAGGAGAAAAGAAGGGAGAAAAGAAAAGAGGAAGGAAGAAGGAAAGGAAGAGGAGGGGAGAGGCCTGACCGATTTAGTAGCCGGCCAGGAGTGGCGCCGGTGGCCAGGGGCAGTCGGCGGCCTGGCCTAGAGGAAGGGGCGGTGGTTGGGCCCAAGGAGGAAAATGTTGGTGTGTAAATGATTAGTTTACAATTCTGCATTTATATATTGCATTTTTCTATCGATTTATGAAGAAAATAACGCTTCTCACCTGTGTTTTGGTCTCTTTTGCGGATAATCAAGATTAGAAGGGCAAAAGGGTAATAAAAGCTTAATTAATCTCAATTTATGGTAATTAAATCTGGATTTTTTGGAGACCAAGCTAGATAGTTTCTAGAAGATACATCGAATCTCGACATTGGCGTGAATTTGATGAGAACCCGGATCCAAACACCCGAATCCAAGGATACCTGGAAGGTCCTAGAAGCGAGACGTGACCGCTCGCCAAAACCAGGGACCTAGTCCCTGGTATGGGCGCAAAAATGCTGCTTTTGTCGCATTTCTGTGGCCATCCTGGTGAGCCACGTGTCAATTTTTGACGTGTGGCCTCATCTCGTCTTCTAGAGGCTTCCTTTACCTATAAAAGCCCTGCAAATGACCTGAGAGGGGAATTCGGAGAGCTGTAGGCTAAGTTTTCTCTCCTTTAGTGTAGGTTAGTGTAGTTCTTCTTGTCTTTTATTTTATATTTTTATTTTGTTTTAGATTCATGTATTAGGGCTGAGTTGACTCTGGAGGGAGAGAGAGATATTGATATAATATAGAGTGACAATCTATGTAAAGGTGTCTCCTTTCTTCTCTGTTGTAATCTCTCCATCTTCTACATGATGTTTAGCTAGTTTTTTCTCATGGTAATCTAACGACTAACCACTAACTAACTAAACACTTACTTGATAATCCACATGAATCTAATAGCATCTACAAGTCCTTGCTCTTGCAAGAGCCATTGATGACTCATGATGATGGATTCTAACATTCTAACATCTAACCACTAACAAGCTATCTTGCACTGTCTTCTTTATTTCATGCTCACCTCTACTTGATTTTGATGATCTAATAGTAGCCTACAATTTGTTGTGTGAAATGGATGTATTTGAATGTGGAAGAACAATCTTATGAGTCATGCTTTGTATCATCTCTTGAAGCTAAGAATTAGTGATGGTCAAGGATCTAGGTGAGGCAACTATCACTAAGAAGTTAGCATGGTTAGTGGAGCAATTAGTAGTTAGTAGCCATGAGTTTTCTTTCATATTATTCTTTTTTCTTTTTACTTTATTTTAAAAATAATTTTCACCTTTTATTAATTTTCTTATTATTGTTTTCATCACCTTCTTTGTTCACATTTGTTTCATCTTCTTCACCATAAACCACTCTCTTTTGTTTTTATATTATCGATTTCATTGCCTTCTCCACCTATCACTTTAGGATTTTTTTTCTTTTTCTTTTTTTCATTCTTTAAACAAAGAAAAAATTGTTAACATAATACGTGAATAAGAACCGTTAATGCTTCTATCGCCTTCGATTCAACCCGTTAAGCCAATTCTATAATGGAAGTATCGAGGGATCATTTGCACACACACCTTTCACATTGATTTCAAAATACACGTTTTCAAATGTTGGTTTCACCCGATCAAAAAATGGCGCCATTGCCGAGGATGGGAATAGTTTTGATTTCATATTTTTGTTAACATTTTCTTCTCTGTTTTGGTGTGCAGGTCAATTTTTACTGGAACTTAATATTGTAGAATACCCATAAGCATTGTAGCCCCATGCTCTTGAATGTAGGGACCTAGCTTTTAGAGAAAAGCCGCACAAACGTGACTTTAGCCGTGATTTCGCAGCAATTGTATGACAAAATTGTATCTTGTTGTGCTGGGATGTACATTGTAGTAGCTAGTGAATTTGTACTGCTATTTTCCTGTTTTGATTGCCTATACACTGCAATAATTAAAGAGTTAAAATATGGTATTTGGATATTTTAAAATGGTTTAGACAAATGCATTTAGGTACCATCAATTTAATTCCAATATACTATATTTTGTTCTGTTGTTGTGATCTGGACTGAGGTGTAAATATGGCATTGCATATAGCATAGGACAAACATGTGGGTGATTTACTCTTTTTGTGTTAAATTCTTACCTATATTGCACACTTGCATAAATTAAAATTAAGGGCAAAATTCAATACAAGATAAGGTTGGGAGTTCATCACCCTTTTTTAGCCCAAAAATCACCTCCCCACACACATAACCCAAGCCTTAATCTAAAAATTGATAGACGTTAGCCCTAGGAACATCTCAAACTCATTAAGAGATTGACCGAGAGTGAAATTTGTTTGAATCATACTCTTGTAAAATTAGTGTTTAAGGTTGGAGATTAAGAGGTTACGCCTCGAAAATACCATAGTTTGGCATAATTAAGGCCTGTTGCTTATGCACAGATATCTCCCACCGTATTTTGCCCCTACCTGGCTGATTAGCTTGTGGTCAGATTCATACAACAACTTTCCCCAAGTAATCGTCCAGTTAAGAGTCGTCTACGTCTAGGTCCACCCTAATATAGGCTTGGTCTTGATTTTTTTTCTTTCTTTTTTGTTTGTTCTTTGCTTTTTTCTTTTTGTTTGTGTTTGTTTGTAATATGGATCTAATGATATTTTTTTCAATCCAAATATGAATCTATATTTCACATCAACCTCATTGTCGAATAGCTCCAACCTAGCTTTGACAAACATGAACCAACCAAATAATCTGAATTGGATGTATTCAACTCAATATAACCCATACCTCTTATCCGATGACCAACATTCCAAAAATAATTTCAACTCTTCACAGAGCCGATGGGGATTCCTGTCCCTCAGGTCCAATTTTTAACCACCTTGTTCATAAATTTCACAATTCCCACAATATTCATTCCCCGATTTTGCTTCCCATACTTCTTTTCTAGAACAATCAATTGAAGAAAAATTCAAATTAGAAAAGAGTATGGAAGTTGTACAAGCCATACTTGAGTCCCAACAAAGCAAGCTTGACTCATAAACTTTTTCACATCATGCTTCATATATTCCTTTTTTACAACAACCCGTAGAGGAAAAATCTGAATTAGAAAAGAGTATAGAAGCCATGCAGGAGGTCGAGAGACAATTTCAGAAAATATTAGACTCCCCAATTTCACAATATTTTCAAACAAGATTCTTACACTCCCTTTCTAGAATAACCATTTGAAGAAAAATCTGAGCTAGAGAAGAGTATAAAAATCTTGCATGAATCTGCACAATAATTTTAAAAATCTTCTACCCAGTCTATTGATAGATTAGAAGCACAACTGAGTCGATTGGTCAACATTTATAGGAATGAGAAAACTTATTATTCTCAACCTTTGACCAATTCAGACATCTCTAACTCTATCGATCTAGAGCAGAAATCATATTGTTTTGGAAACCAGGATTCAATTTCATCATACCCATTTGAACTTGACCAAAATCAAAATTTTGAGAGCCACGTTGGCATTTTGGTAAGTTCTCTTTTTTGAGATTGAACTTGAGAATGAATGTGATCTTGAACCTCAAATTGACAATTCAATTTCACTTTTTGATTCAATATTGTCTCCAATATCTTTATCTCACTTCAAACATTTTCCCAAGTCAACTTTGAATCCTGTGCCCATACATCAGGAAATTGAATTACATATCTTTCAAGATTCGCATCTGAAACTTGACCAATACATAACTTCTGAGAGTCAAATTGACAAATTGGCAAATTTTCCTTTCAAAGAAATTGAACTCAGACAAGAATGTGACTTTGATCCTCAAATTTGTGAGCCAGTTCAAATTTCTGAATCAATATTGACTCCTATTTTGCTACCCGATTTAAGTAACATTTTAGATTCAGTTTTGATTCTCATACCTGTCATTCTTGAACTTGAATCACCAACCTTAGGAAATCACATTCCATTGTGGGAAGATGAATGCGGACTTGAGTTTCAACTTCTTAATTTGGACCAACTTCTTGAACAAATTTTGACTCCTGAACCTTCACTTAACTTCAATCAATTTCTTGAATCGATCATAGTTCATGTACTTTCTGAGTCCAAATCTATCATTCCATCTTTTCATACTCTATTTTGGGACAAAAGTATTGAAAATAATGACTCTGAAATTATTTTAAAAATTTAGAAATTAGATGGGAAAATTCCTAATAAAAATCATTCATGTGCACATCATAATAATAGGCTATTTTAAAGAGGTCATTGGTAGGTTCCTCCGAATACCATAATCTTTTGATTGGATCCCATTTTGTGGACCAATCAAATCACCATCGGAACCACCACCTTGAGGTGATTTTTCTTTTTCTCTCTATTCGTTTCATGCATACATACATTCACGATGCAGTGAGAACAATGCATGAGATAAGTGTGGGGAGGGTCTACTAACATAGAGTTTTTAGATTTTCTTTCTTTTTCACTTCTTTTAGGATATTCTTAGAATTTTTTCTTTTGTATAGAATTTTTTCTTTCTTTAAAAATTTTTTGAAACAAGAGACAAAAGTTTTGATCTATTTTTAAGAAAATTAAGATGATCTTAGAAATTAAAAAATCCTTAATTTATGACATCTTAAACCTAGTCAAAATAATGGATCTTGTTTAAGATTATAGGTTAAGTAAGAGAGATTGGAGAGATAATTTTATCATGAATTTTTGCCTTAGAGAGTATGCACTTCACACTTACACAATTTTTAGGATGGAAACAAAGACCTCAAATGCCATAAAGTAAATAAAAAATATATATATGGTATACATGAAGAAAAAATCACTTAATAAGCTGGATAACTATGTCTTAAGAAGAATGATTATTCACGCCTAACGGTGGTTAAAAGAAATAAATAATCCCCACAAGTTTTGTGGCCTTGTTTACTCGAGTCCTTAAACCCGAGGGATGCTTTCTCATCTGGTGCCGTAAGACCGTCTGGTATGGCAGTCACCGGTTAAAGGCTCACTATCCGGGTAAACTAGAAAACCTAAGAAAACTAAGGAAAGAAATATATATATATATATATATATATATGTATGTATGTATGTATGTATATATATATATATGTATGTATATATAAATAAATGACTTGATGGTTAGAGTTAAAATCTCAAAAATCTTCACATCACAAAGTGCATATTATTTAGATTTTATGAAGGATAAAATATTCAATTCAATTTTGAATTCTTACCTTAATTGAAGACAATATCTTGCATATAGACTAAGTTTAAGGAAGAAAATTTTTTGGGGACTTAGATCGCTTAAATTTTTGCAAAAATATTTTGAAAACTTGTCTCTCTTTTAAAATGCGTTTTTAAAACACTAATTTTTGTTTTCTTTCTTTATGAATTTTGTAGGTGCAATCCACTGAAAACCCCCAGAAGATAAAACTCCTCCTCTAGGGGTAACCTAGAGGTTCAACGGCTTGTTGCACACGCTCAGTGCAATCGCGTCACCTGCGAAAGTTGTGTAATAACTTTCTTAGTTTAGTTTTTTTCCTTTTCTTTCTCGAACGAGTAAAAGATAAGTGTGGGGGTGTGATTAGTCTATAATTCTGCATTTTATATCGTATTTTCTTGCCAATTTATGAATAAAATAACGCTTCTCACCTCTGTTTTGATCTCTTTTGCAGATAATTAAGATTAGAAGGGCAAAAGGGTAATAAGAGCTTATTAATCTCATTTTTGGGTAATAAAATATGGATTTCTTGGAGACCAAATTAGAGAGTTTCTAGAAGATACAATGAATCTAGACATTGGCGTGAATTTGATGAGAACTCAGATCCAAACACCTGAATCCAAGGATATCTGAAAGGTCCTAGAAGCGAGACGTAACCGCTCACAAAAACCAGGGACCTATTTCCCTGGTATGGCCGCAAAAATGGGCCTTTTGCCGTATTTCTGCGACCATCCTGGTGAGCCACGCGTCAATTATTGACGCATGACCTCGTCTCGTCTTCTAGAGGCTTCCTTTTCCTATAAAAAGCCCTACAGAGGACCTGAGATGGGGGATTCGGAGAGATGTAAGCTAGGATTTTCTCTCCTTTAGTGTAGGTTAGTGTAGTTCTTCTTCTCTTTTCTTTTGTGTTTTCATTTTGTTTTAGATTCATGTATTAGGGCTGAGTTGATTCTGGAGGGAGAGAGATATTGATGTAATAGAGAATGACAATCTATGTAAAGGTGTCTCCTTTCGTCTCTATTATAATCTTCTCCATCTTTTACATGATGTTTAGCTAGTTTTCTTCTCATGGCAATCTAACTACTAACCGCTAACTAGCTAATCACTTATATGATAATTCACATGAATCTAATAGTATCTACAAGGCCTTTCTCTTGCAAGAGCCATTGATGACTCATGATGATAGATTCTAATATTTTAACATTTTAAGCTCTAACTACTGACAAGCTAATTTGTAATGTCTTCTTTATTTCATGCTCACCTCTACTTGATTTTAATGATCTAATAATAGCTTACAACTTGTTGTATGGAATGGATGTGTTTGAATGTAGAAGAACAATCTTATGAGCCATTCTTTGTATTATCTCTTGAATACAAGGATTAGTGATGGCCAAGGATCCATGTGAGGCAACTATCACTAAGAGGTTAGCATGGTTAGTGAAGCAATTAGCAGTTAGTAGCCATGAGTTTTCTTTCATAGTATTCTTTTTCTTTTTACTTTGTTTTAAAAATAATTTTCAAAACCCTTTTATCAATTTTCTTATTGTTGTTTTCACCACCTTTTTTATTCACATTTGTTTTCATCTTCTTCACCACAAACCACTATCTTTTGTTTTTACATCCCTGGTTTCATCGCCTTCTCCACCTATCACTTCTGAATTTTTTTTTTTTCTTTTTCTCATTCTTTAAATAAAGAAGAAATTGTTAACATAACACGTAAAAAAGAACTGCTAATGCTTCTATCACCTCATGTCCTTGTGGATTCGACCCGTTGAGCCAATGCTATAATGAAAGTATCGAGGGAACATTAGCACACACATATCTTCACATTAATTTCAAAATACCCATTTTCAAGTGTTGGTTTCACCCCGATAAGTAAATGTAGTGGTGGGTGGTAGAAATGAGGGGGTCGGAGTGGAGTTTTGGAGGCCGCGGAGTTGCTAGCACGGAGGAGCTCGCTAAAGGAGAGAAGATTCCAAGGTTGGTGGTGGTTGCGGTGGTGCTGGTGGCGGTGGAGATGGTGGAGAAGATGATTGGAATGGGTGGTGGTGTAATGGTGATGGTGGATATGGTGTTGTGTAGGTGATGGTGCAGGTAGAGGTGGAATTTGGTGAAGAGGGAGGGAGAGAAGTTGAGGAGGTCATTGTCGGGGTGGTCGCGGAGTGGTGGCCGGTGGCACTGGAGTGGTTGGTGGCATCGGTGCTGGTGTGCAAGAGGAGAAGAAAGAAAAAGAAGTTGAAAATAGGAAAGAGAGAGAGATGACACACACACACACACACACACACACACACACACACACACACAAATGTGTGTGTCTCTGGGGGGGATAAATGATATCCACGTCTCAGTTAAATGAGATCTGCATCCATGAGGCTTGCGTCTAGCTTATTGAGCCCAGCTTTTGGGCTAGCCCCACATTTGGATAGAAGGAGGTCTGCGTTTGCAGAGGAGAAAGAATAAGCGATGTGAGTGATGGTGATTGATTTAGAAAGGCTCTATTTGCTGATGGCGAGCTTGACGTCTTCATCGACGATCAGCATTCTGCTTGACTCGAGGGATTTGATGCGAACCCCCTGCAAACTAAGTTTGCTGAGCTTCGGGAGGAGTTTGGCAGTGAGACTGGCCTCCACCGTTGTGTTGGTCATGAGCCAAGACACTAGCCTTGCGGGTCTCTTGAGAGACGTTGTTGCGAGACATGTTGGCTCCACGGGAGGTTGTCAGAACCTCTAGATAGGTTGAGCCACTTGCTTTGTCAAGAAGTGTATGTGCTTCTCTTTGATAAGTCTCCGAAAAGACTTGAGAGCGAGTCTCCAAAGAGACTTTGCGGTACTATCACATTGATTTGGGGCTAATAGAGCCCGAGGAGAGAAGCTCTTTGAACTTCTCTTGGTCGAACTCAACGACGAGTGATTCAACCGTCGATTCAAGAAGCTTGGGGTTCGCTTGCACTATGACCTTCTTATCAGTAGATAAACCAATCCCCAGCGGAGTCAATATCTCTTGTTTGGTCAAAAAATTTCGAGGTAAAATTTTTTTGATTGGATGAAAGATTACAACGGAACAATTCTGATTGCAAAAGAGAGAAAGTTTTGAGAGAATCTCCTATTTGTTTAAATCTAGGTTTTTTATGTAGCAGTAGAGAGTGAGTCTTGTTCTCTGTTGATGAGCCGAGCTGAAAGGTTAATCTTCAGATCTTTTTCTTGCTCTCGTTGAAAGCACATTGGTGAAGTATGAAGCCTCAATCAGTGGCTAAAATCTCAAAGAGATTATAAACTTCACTTGAACTCAGCAAGTTTGTAGAGTTTTCTCCTCCAACATAATATGCGTTCAACAGTCTTGTGCTTAGCTTCAGTCTTCTGTGATTATCTAGCTTCAAGAATCAAGTATCAAGTGTGCTTTTTAGGAATTCTCCTCCTCTAGCCTTTGGCTTCTTGGGGGCTTCCTCTCGAGTTCGGGCCTCCTGTCTTTCGCCCCTTTTATAGTTTCTCACAGCTTTTTATAGAGAAGTTTGGGGTGTAATCAACCCTTTTAATTTCTCTATTAATGGGGATTAATCTCTCATTAAGTGGGAGAAAGTGGGGTGTAACTGACTTAGTTCATGGCTGCCAGTTATAGCAGAAACGCAGGTCTCGTGCTGGATGCGAATGAAGAAACGCGGAGCTCACAGGCTCGCGTGTTAAGTTGAAACACAGGGCTCACAGGATTGCATGTTGAGTTGAAGACGCAGAGCTACGTACGCTCACGTGTTGAGTTGAAAACGCGAAGCTACGCAGGCTCTCGTGTTGAGTTGAAAACGCGGAGCTACTTAGGCTCACGTTTTGAGGAGCAGTGTGACTGTCGCATTTAGCACAAAATGTGACCCTCGCGTCTGTTGTTGATGAAGTACGACATCCGCGTTTGAGTGAAAACACGACTCTCGCATTATTCGGAACATGACCTCCGCGTTCAACAAAGGATGCGATGTCCGTGTTTAGGTTGAAACACGAACCTCGCATTTGGCATAAGGCTGATGCTGAGTCTTCAATAACTTTTAGATAGCCTACATTTAGACATTCAAATTCTTGATCCGACCATTTGGTCATGACCTAAACATTTAAAAACTCTCACGTACCAACTTTTGTTAGGTTTCAAATATTCTACACTGTTATGTTAGCCCAAGGATATAATCACCATTTTGTTTTGATGATTTCAAAACTTATGTGGCTATGAGGTACTGACCAAGTTCAAATGTTTTTAAGTTTACAAGTTCAAGAGTTAGAGTTTTGCATCACTCTTCCTCTAAAAGAAGGATTGAAGCACTCAAGTTGATTGAAGCATGGCATTCAAGCTCGAAAAGTCAAAACATTGATTTTGGAGAAGCTCACTTGAAGAGGACTTGGAGATAATGTAACTCTTGTAAGAATATTATATTGTTTAAGTTTAGAGTCTTAAATTGACGATCAAGAAGCTTCACATACCCACCAAAAGATTTTTAAAATAAATTTTTTTGGGATTTTTGAGCTGAGCCGATCGATCGTCTCTGCGTAGAACATTTTGTGTTCTTTATGATCGATCGCAAGGTCGACCGGGCATGCACAAAATGTGCACATGCCATAGGCTGGGTGGTCGGTCGATCGCTCGGTCGCTCAATCCATTGGCTCAGTTTATGGTCGTTCTAGGCGGTCGACCGCCCAGATTAGGCTTAATATTTAGCTCTATGTTGCTCTTTGTTTCCCCTGGCCGGGCTACCAGTAAGTTGAAATGGTTACTTTGAAAATAGCCATGGTTGGTCAACCGCCAGAGTGACTAGGAATGGCAATTGAGTTTTTAAACGGGCCCTTTCAAATTCAAATCTGTTTTTCCCAAACGGGTAGTTTTCACTTTATTAGCATTTTATCAGGTATTCAAAGTCTTAATTAACTCTCTAATGATTTTTTCCCATCTCTTATAAATAAGGGTCATTTGTAGAGAGTTTAAAAACTAAGAAAAATCCTTGAAAATTAAAGAAAAATTTCAAGTTTTCAAAGAGCTTTCATTTTTTTAATCATTTTCTGCAAATTTTAAGCTTTTAAAGTTCAAGCTTCTTACTGACTTTTCTCTCACAAACTTCTTGAGCCTCAAATTTCCATTCTATACTATAGAAAGTTGTTAATGAGAGAGTTTGTGATATTGTGGTCATCAAGTGGTTATAATCTTCTTCTTCTTTGTACTCTCTTCTTGTGTTGAGACTCTGAGTCTCGAGGGATCCTAATTATTGTGCTCTTGTAAAGCTAATGAAAATCCTTCATTGAGGTGAATGCGAGGACGTAGAGCAAGTTGCTTGATCCTCGAAATAAATCTCTTGTGTTTGCGATTGCTATTTTCTCTCACTCTTGCTTACATTCTACTTTCTTAATATTGCTCATACTCATGCATTTACTTTATACTCACTGCTTTATTGTTGTTTGCTTATCGGTTTCACTCATTTAAGCAAAGGCAATTGTGCAGCTCAACTCTTATCAAGAGGAATTGTGAGGAGAAGTTTTAGAGTCTTTAATTGAAAATTCGGCTTCACTTCTTTTTTTGATTTGACTTTTTTGATTATTGTATTTTTCGTATTAGATTAGCATATCATGTATTCACCCTCCACACTAACCAACTTACTATTTTGGCTATTCATTTTTTGCTTACTTGATGAATAAGCAAAAAATTTTGAAAATATTTGCATTTTGGTTTATAAGCATCATTAATAATATAGATCAATTCTAACGGAGTGGATTTTCAATTTGAATAGTCTAACACTGAATATGAATGGAAAGAGTTCATATCCATATTCTTCCCAAAAGACCCAAGTATGTATGTGTGAGCACGCGTGTGTGTATAGATATGGAAGGGGTTTAATGACGTAATCAATGATTTTATTGTGACGATTGTGACATAATCAGTGATGTAGGATGTAGCAGCCAAGGCCCAAAAGAGACTCAATTTCCCTTTCTGTTTTTCTAGATATCTTGGACTTTGGCTGCACTACAATCAAATAAGAGTGAAATAAACAATTTATTTTAGTCTTGACTTTTAGGGGCTATTTGGATCATTCAAGAAAATCAGAAAAAAATTGTCAGCACGTACCACTTTCTCGTTAAAACGTGCACAATAAAGCCCACACATGCCTCTTTCTATGTGTTTTCTCGCACAGGCGGGTGAAAACTTCTAAGTGAGATTTTGCTAGGCCACGTCAGCAAAATGTGGAGTCCTGCATAATGATGAAAATTTTTTGAGCTCGCCGAACCAAACGGCAGTTCATAAAATGCTTACATGTCAAGGCGAGTGTCAGATTATCAGGAAGGGTTTCTTTGTTCCAAACAGCTTCTTAGACCCTCAAATGTTTCCTGAAAACTGCAACCATCTCAGATATATAAGGATGGAGAAATTACATAATGTGTGTGTGTGTGTGTGTTGTGTGTCCACACACACACAAACACACACACACTCTCTCTCTCTCTCTTACATATATGTACATAAAACGGTGCTATAAAGGAATGGAGAAAGGAATCTGGTATATCTCCAAAGTCCAAAATTTCAGAAATCATAAGGAAATTGGAAGAAACCTAGGATCTTATGATTACTGATCCTACGAACTCAAATTTCCACAAAGAAAAGTTAGACCTTAGGTGTTGCGCCTGCGCCCTCGGTAACAACCTTTCTGAGGAATCCACCAGACGGAGACAGATGCAGCCGGAGATGTACCCAACACGCACAAGAACAGAGAACAATAGAGAAAAGCAATAAACACAGTATTTAATAAGGTTCGGCAACGTGCCTACGTCATCGGGGTAAGGAAGAGAGAGATTTTATTAATTTAACAATTAATTACAACTTGTTCCTTTCTTCAAGGAATTTCCAAGGGAGATTTTCAAAGGGATTTTAAGGGATACAAGAGTCCCAGGGTTTTAGGAAACCCCGATTGAATTCGATCCCAAATAGAAAAGGAATCCAAATCCTAAAAGGAATTCAAATCCTAAAAGGAGAAGCAATTCGCCTATTAGGAAACTCCAATTGGATCCGACTCCTTTTCAGAAATGAAGTCTGAATCCAAATTGGATTCCACAAGCTTCATCAAGCTTTCATCTCCTCTCTCCCCCTACAGTTCTTCACCTCGGTGAAGATTTCTCAAATCTGAGCTGAACTCCAACGAACCCCAATATATCACCTGGCGAAATTGATACACGATCTCGGCGAAATCAACACACGATCTCGGCTTGAGCGCTCCGAACGAAATTGACACACGATCTCGGCGAAATTGACACACGATCTGGACTTGGCCAACAGACGAAACATGTTCCTTCAAACGAATCGCCAGTACACGTACAACTGATTTCTACTGATCTTATCAGATCCAAATTGAGTTTGTCGTTGCTACCTGCAGCCTTACCAAATTCCAATATCATGTGTAAGCTTCCAACTTTAGCTCATTTATCTAAATGGAATGCACCATACATGCATTCCCATCACTTCACCGACGAGACATACCATACGAGCCGACCAACGAACATGTCTCTAACTCAGTAACTTCATGGAACTCTTATTTCAAATGACCTCAAGAAGAACCCATTATGAGCCAACACTGACTCTCCAACTGACTGGATCTCTCCAGTCCACATGTCTTCAAGATGGTCCAACCAAATCTGAGTAGAGCACACCAAACACCATCATCGACTTCAACAAACTTGATGCACACCCCCTTATGCAAGCTTGACCATCTTCTCACCAGAAGATCAATTATTCATCGAGATCACAATGCTTCACCTCTACGTGAAGTCCATCTCTTCACCTTTACATGAAGTTCTAATCAGTCTCAATACTTTATCTCTACGTGAAGTCCAACTCTTTACCTCTACGTGAAGTCCCAATTAGCTCTCGAGAACCTAAATAGCTTCATACAAGTTGCATCACCAAATGTGGTTGCGCCTTTACGGCTGCCTACGTACCTTGCCCAAAGGATCAAGCCAACCGTAGTTCATTTAAATGAGCTCCATCAAGCTCAAGTACCTGTACCTGAATCTTTAGCAGCGAACCTATCTGGCTGAGTCATATGAACCTCTTCACTACCATCATGGAGAACAACGGCCTTCAACTTGAGTTTGTCGTGGTCACAAGCTTGAGATTTATGCTTCTTTACCCACTTTCGTGGTTTTATCTTAGTTCCTATGGCTGCAAATAATTTGACATTCTCATCAATGCCTTCAACCTATTCAGTATCAAAACTGGCTACATGATCTCTACTCGGTGTCACATCCGGTGAAGTCTTCACTGATACCGAACCAACTGGAGATGGTGGAGTAGCATCAATATCCACCCACTGCGATACTTCCTTGGTTTTCGTCCTCTCCACATGCTGAGAGACGGTAGACTTCAACACTGAAGTCTCATCAAACGTGACATGCCGACTTAACACCATCTTCTTATTTTCAGGGTCACACAACCTGTAGCCTTTCATATTTCTCTTGACAGCCAAAAATACAAACTTCTTTGCTTGCGGATTGACCATGCCATCTTTGCACTAAAGTAGGTCGGACTTTTAAATTCCCGCAGCAAATTATGATCTTGAGCAGCTTTCTCAGACCAAATTTTCAATGGAGTTTTACCTTCTATCGCAGACGATCCATTTATGAGATGGCCAATATACACAATCGCCTCAGCCCAAAACGATTTGTCTAATCGTGCATTAGACAACAACCACCGAACCTTCTCCAGCAAGGAACGGTTTACCTCCTTAGCTAACCCATGTATACCTTCTGTGAAGTGAGTACCAATACCAGTGTTCTAGCTAAATTGTAGGAATTGGTCCATGTATCTTTCAATATTACCAATCTGTAGCTCCTTGATCTTCCTACCTGTCTGCTTCTCCATTCTTCATTTTCACTTCACCAACATATCTAGGGCTTTACATCTTTGTCTCATGGGATATATCCAACAATGCCTAGATAAATTATCAATAAAAGAGACAAAGTACCTGTGACCTCCAAGCGATGCAGTCTTAGCAGGTCCCCAAATGCTTACATGAACATAATCAAGAAGACCTTCTGAGCGGTGAGTACTGGTGCTGAATTTCACCTTCTTCTTGTCCAGAACACTGTGTTCACCCACCAAGTTACAGGTAGCAGCACCTTTCAATGATCCCTTCTTTGCAGGAGCTTGCAAAGACTTTTCACTCCATGTCTGACCTTCATCTATCAGACCTTCGTGCAATCATCATCTAAAGAATTAGAAGTCTCCACCTGACCTGTAACTGTACTACACTTCAAGTAGTAGAGATTGTTCCAGTGGACGCCCTTCATAACCACCATTGAGCCTTTGGTCATCATGAGAACACCATCTTGTATAGATACTACAAGACCCAATGCTTTCAAAGCACCTACAGAGATAAGATTTCTTTTGAGTTGAGGTACATTGCTCACCTCCTTCAATTCTCGTACTATCCCATCAAACATCTTGATACGAACTGTACCCATCCCTTCTATATTACACGGATGATCATCACCCATGACTGTGAAGCATCCATCTAGCTTCTCAAAGGTAGAAAACTAGGCTCTGTTTGGGTACACATGATAGGTAGCTCCGGTATCTAGGATTCACTCAGCATTATCTGAGAATTAACAGTAGGAATAGTAACAGAGAGAGAATACCGATGAGTCTGAATCTGATCCATCCGCCCGTGAAGTACTGACTTGAGTACTGACCACCTATACAAGATTTGCCTCGATCATCAGCCCTTCTTCTTATCTTTGGCCTTAGGACAGTCAACCTTCCAGTGTCCTAGCTCCTTGCATAAGGTGCACTGATTCCTCTTCAGATCTCTGAATCCTGATATGGACTTCGATCTTCCCTGATCACCTCTTTCCTTCCTATTGGAACTCCTACCTCTTACCATCAATGCCTCTGCTGTTGTGCTCCCTGAAGAAGACAGTTAAATCACCTAGAGGGGGGGTGAATAGGTGATGGCTATATGAAATATGGCAATAATGCGGAATTAAAATTCTACTTAACAATTAGCTCAATTAAAAAGACTTGCAATGTAAAAGACAATAAATAGTGCAAGAATTAAAGAGAGTTAGAGTTTAGAGAAAATTGAGCAAACGCAAACACGAGGATATGTTTCTGAGGTTCGAGCCACGCTCTACGTCCCCGCCTTCACACTTGAAGGATTTCTACTATTGTTGATCCCACTGGATCGCCAATACAAGGACACACTTGTCCAATCTCTCGTGATGCCGCAACACCACCGGAGCACATTAGCTCGCTTGAGGCCGATGCCTCTACAACTTCGCTCAAGAAGAAGGTTGATCACACTTGATCACAAAACGCTCACTTAGCACAATCCTATAACCAATATGTAGAAGTAGAACTTGGGATTGTGAAGTGCAAAAACTAGAGTGAAGTAGAGGAGTTAGCTTCAAGAGGGTGTTTGAAAATTTTAGCTTTGGAAATCTTTTTCTAAAATGAAAGCTTGAAAAATCACTTGTAAAATTATTGTGAAAATTGTTATCTTATTATGTTGAAGTGACCACCTATTTATAGGGGATGAAAGACAGGGTAAAACTGGTGGAGAAATTCGTTGGGTGAAGATCCCAACAAAAACAGTCAGAAAAATATAGCTGTTGGAGTCTGTCAGACTTTTCTGACAACTGCCGGTCGACCGGGTCGGTTGACCGTCAACAGTCATATTTCTGACCGTTGGGGGACATCGGTCGACCGCCCCTGTCGACCCAAACAAACAGAGAGCACTGTCAAGTGCCCGGTCGACCCGAGCGGTCGGCCGACGTGCACACATGCACAGTTGTGCACGTCGGTCGACCCGAGCGGTCGACCGGTCTCAGTCAGATCTGTTAAAACAGATTCTGCAGAAACCAGGAAAAGGAAATTGGTTTTGGTCTTATGGTTTAAGGATATTATAAATGAGGTGCTAGACCTAATAAATCTAAGAGTATGATCATAGATCAATACTCAAACATGTTACATCTTTTCGATAAAAATCCTTTTTAATAAAAACTTGTTTTTCCAACAATCGTTTTTCAAAACTTGGTATTTCTAAAACTAATTTTCCAAAACATGATTTTTCTCAAACTATGTTGAAAATACTGAAATGAAAATTCTTTTGAAGCCTTGAAGCAAACTAAGTGTGTGTGAGTGACAATCCCAAATAATCTACTTCTAATATCTAGGTTTTGACAAAATGTCTAAAAAGAAAAGTAAAATACAAATCTTGGTCTCTTCTTCAAAGTCTTGATCCCGAAGCTTTCTACCGTGCTTGGCTTGGGAATGCAAATCTTTAGCGGCGTCCAAACTTGTGAGTCTTGATCGTGGAGCCGTCAAATCAACTTGTTCTATAACCTGAAATCCTTTTAAACAAAATTGTTAAATACATAACTAAATATGGTTTGTTATCATCAAAATATACATCGAGATATTGGGCTAATGGCCTTTGGGCCAACAGACAGTTTGTCATGTCTCCTTACTTCATAACTCATAAGAGCAGCAGACACCTCACTGTAGTTAAGGAATTTTTTTCTATTGATCAATGTAAGAGTAAAGGTCTCATACTCTTCTTGAGGAAGAGAATTTAACAGAATTACCGCCTTATTCTCTTCATCGATCTCCACATCCAGATTAACTAAATCTATAAGAAGCTTTGTGTAGCTATTCATGTGTTATTCAATGGAGCATCCTCTTTGCATTTGTAAACAATAAAGCTTACTTTTCAACTGCAATCGCGATTTGACGCTTTTCGTCAAATACTTCTTCTCTAGGATCTCCCACAGCTGCCTCGCAGATGTTTCATGCAACACATAATACTTGATGTCTTATGTCAAACAAGACCTGATCAAGACACACGCCGTACGGTTCATCTTATCCCAATCTTCTTCAGTTGTTGATGCACGCTTCTTCTCCAACCGTAGAGTGTCTTCGAGGTTTGATGCCGTCAACGCATCCATCACCTCACACCTCCACATACTAAAGTTAATCTTGCCGTCAAACTTCACCACATCTATCCTCGACGGATGTGGATTCACGGATTTCCCCGATGATGTGCTTTCTCTAGCCATCTTCTCAACTAATTCCTCAAAGCAATGCGAAAACAAACAAAGTTAGATAAAACAAACTGGATAAAGATAGAATCTTTACCTTCACGCGAAACTCTTGAAGAGTTTCCGAAGCAATCTACTCCTCCAAATTGATTCCTCGAGCAATCTACACGCTATTTTGCGATCGACACACAATCCCACAAACAGTTCCAATGCTGCTCCGAGATTGACACACAATCTCCACCAGATATGAACTGATGCCCTTGGAATCAACACACGATCTCACGCCGAACCTGGGATGCTCTGATACCACTTGTTGCGCCTACGCCCTCAGCAACAACCTTTCTGAGAAATCCACCAGACGGAGACAGATGCAGCCGGAGATGTACCCAACACGTACAAGAACAGAGAAAAATAGAGAAAAGCAATCAACACAGTATTTAATGAGGTTCGGCAACGTGCCTATGTCCTCGGGGCAAGGGAGAGAAAGATTTTATTGATTCAACAATCAATTACAACTTGTTCCTTTCTTCAAGAAATTTTCAAGGGAGATTTTTAGAGTAATTTTCAGGGATACAATACATAAGGGCTCTAGCCCTTATTTATAACCACAAAGTCTCAGGGTTTTAGGAAACCCTGATTGAATTCGATCCCAAATAGAAAAGGAATTCAAATTCTAAAAGGAATCCAAATCCTAAAAGGAGAAGCAATTCGCCTATTAGGAAACTCCAATTGGATCTGACTCCTTTTCAGAAACGAAGTCTGAATCCAAGTTGAATTCCACATGCTTCATCAAGCTTTCATCTCCTCTCTCTCCTACATTAGGCTCAACTGGGTTTTTGCTACTGATCCTATGAACTCAAATTTCCACAAAGAAGAGTTAGACCTTAGGCTCAACTGGGTTTCTAGCTAAGGAAGAAGAAGAAATTAGACAAAAATGCAAAGAGAATTGGTTGAAGCTTGATGATAAAAGTACTAAGTTCTTCCATAATCCATGCAACGTTAGAAATCATAGAAATCAGATCAATCACCTTATTGCTGATGATGGTTCTCCTATAGCAACCTTTTCTATGTTGGGGGTTAAAAGGATACTTACAAAAGAGGTTGTTGATTGGCGTATTAGGCTTGTATCTGACTCTGAAGTGAAGAAGACTGTATTCCTATTTAATCATGATAAAGCTGCAGGCTTTGATGGTTACAATGCTCATTTTTTTCAAAGACCCGGTCAATTGTTGGTAATGATGTTACAACTGCAATCAAGTCTTTTATCCAGAATGCTAGCTTGTAGAAAGAAATAAATCATACACTGCTCACAATGGTGCCTAAGTGCCAAAATGCCAGTTCTATTTGTGAGTACAGGCCCATCTCCTGTTGTCAATTGCTCTACAAGTTTATCCCAAAGGCACTAAGTAATAGGCTTAAGCAAGTGGTGGGGGGATTGATTTCAAAAATTAAAGTGCTTTTTTTATTTGGTAGAAACATCAGTGATTGCACTCTATAAGAGATTTCAAGCAAAAGACTATATCTAAAGTCTGTCTCAAGGTAGATCTTCAAAAAGCCTTTGATAGAGTAAATAGAGATTTTGTCTATTACATTATGCAAAGTATGGGAATTCCAATAAAATTGATATCTTCGATGAGAGAATGTATTGGTTCTCCAACTCTTTCTTTTATGACGAATGGAAGTCCATCAGGTTTCTTTCCAAGAAACATGGGTATTTGACAAGGAGATTGCCTTTTTCCATACATTTTTGTGATTGTTATGGAATTCATGTCTATTCACATGGACCTCTCATTGGCATCTGGAGATATTGAACCTAATAAAAGGGGAAGAGAACAAGTGGTATCACATCTGTTATTTGCTGATGATATGCTTATTTTTTCAAAGGGATTTGCATCTCTGAAAGCTATTGATGAAGTGATGGAGCTACTAGCTGCCAATACTGGGTTAACCATTAACAAGATGAAAAGCAATTTTTTCTTCAGCAAAGGCTGCCATAACAATGAAGGCTTGAGGGAGACTATTGGAGTTGTAGAAGGCAAGCTACCTACAAGGTACTTGGGAAGTTCACTTTCAATAAACTATTTGAAAACAAGGAATTATGCTGGGCTAATTGACAAATGTAGAGAAAGGATTGAGGGATGGATGTCTACTACTCTCTCTTTCTCAGGCAGGGTTGAACTTATAAAAACAGTTATGATTGGTACTCTCCAATATTGGTTACAATCATTCAAGTTCCTTATTTCAATTATGAGGACACTTGAAACTATGTTTGCGAAATTCCCTGGAGAAACAAGATGAATGCTTGGGCCTGGGATAAGTTATGTATGCTTAAATCAGAAGGGGATTAGCTATAAGAAGGCTAAAGGATATTAATGAGGCTGCTGGATTGAAACTTGTATGGAGATGCTGTAATGATATTAACTTCTTATGGGCATCATGGATGAGAAATCACTATGTGAAGAACCTAAATTTCTTGGAAGCTCCTGTACACATACTTAATTCTGGCACATGGAAGTTCATAGCTGGTAGTAGGCAGTTGACTAAGGTGTGTATGAGAAAATGCATAGGCGATGGAGAAGGCGCCTCACTTTGGTATGACCCATGGTTGAAGGAAAGCTCATTGGCTGATCATATTTGTATATTGAATCCTGACTGTTAGCACAAGAAGAACTAGAAATATGAGGAGGAGGAGCAAGGAGCAAGAACACAAAAACTCTCTTTTCTATCAAACTCTTGCTCACTCTTGCTTCTGTTTTCATTCAAGGATGACAGCGCTATTTATAGACTCACAATGACTCTTGGATTCCACACACATTGGAATTCCACACACAATGACTCTTAGACTTCTTCACAATGACTCTTGGTAATTACAAACTACATAATGCATTTGACCTCTCATCTCCTTAATTAATATTGTATTGGGAACTCCAAGGGACTTTGTTTGAGTTTATCTTTCAACAAATTCCTCCCTTAAACTCAAACATTTTTCATCCTTCATTCCAATCATCTTCTTGCAATTTTCGAATAGCGCTGTTAATAGCGGCTTTGTAAAGATATCTGCCACTTGATCACGACTCGCAACGTGACTCAGTCGCACTTTACCTTTCTTCACATGTTCCCGTATGAAATAAAAACGAACATCTATATGTTTACTCCTTTCATGGTGCACCGGATTCTTTGCCAACTCAATTGCTGATTTGTTGTCAACTCGTATTTCGGTCGCTTCGTTTTGCTAGAGTTTTAGCTCACATAGCAAATTTCTCAGCCAGATTGCGTGACACACGCACCATGATGCTGCCACATATTCTGCTTCGCATGTTGATAAGGTTACTATTGGCTGCTTCTTTGAGACCCATGTGAAAGCTGTGTCTCCCATATAAAACACATATCCCAATGTGCTTTTCCGATCATCTATATCTCCGCACCAATCACTGTCGGAGTAACCCACCAGTTTGTATTCATGTGTCTCCGAGTAGAATAACCCGAGTGATACAGTTCCTCGAATATATCGAAGAATCCTCTTGATAGCCTTCAAATGTGAGTATTTCGGTTCCTCCATGAACCGACTCACTATCCCGACACTATATGCAATGTCAGGCCTTGTGCATGTGAGATACCATAGGCTCCCAACTAAGCTCCGGTATTTGTTTGCATCCACTCGATCTCCTTCATCAAATTTTGAGAGTTTCGCACCAAGTTCTATTGGTGTTGCTACCGGGTTGCAATCTTCCATCTTGTTTTTCTTCAAAATGTCTTTTGCATACGCCTCTTGGGACACAAATATTCCCGATTTTCCTTGCTTAACCTCAAGACCAAGAAAATACTTCATCAGCCCCAAATCTGTCATCTCGAACTCCCGAGTCATCGCTTCTTTGAAGTCTTTTATCATCTCCTCATTATTCCCCATGAATATGAGATCATCAACATAAAGAGCAACAAACAACAAGTCACCTTTTTTCTTCTTCACGTATAATGCATGCTCATGAGGACATTGCATGAACCTGTTCCCTTTAAGATAGGTGTCGATTCGGGTATTCCATGCTCGCGGCGCTTGCTTCAGCCCATATAGCGCCTTCTTTAACTTCAACACTTTTTTCTCCTTCCCGGCTTTCATGTATCCAGGAGGTTGCTCCACATATACTTCTTCTTCAAGCACACCATTTAAAAATGCTGACTTCACGTCCATTTGATAGATTGGCCACTTGAATTGTGCTGCTTGGGATATAAGAAGCCGAATTGTCTCCATCCTCGCGACTGGAGCAAAGACTTCATCATAATCAATCTCAGCCTTTTGTCTATAGCCTTTTACTACTAGACGTGCCTTATATCTTTCTATCTCACCTTGGGCATTCATCTTTTTCTTATACACCCATTTTACTCCTATGGGTTGATGTCCTTTCGGCAGCTCCACCAACTCCCAAGTTTCATTTCTTTCAATAGCACTTATTTCTTCATCCATCGCGGCTTGCCATTTCTTATCTCTCACTGCTTCTTCAAAAGTGATATTCTCAGCATCCGCTAGAAAACATACCAAGTGTACTTCGCTTGTTGTCTCGTATAGATCTTGCAAGCTTGGCATCTTCGGTTGTCTTTGTTCTTCTTCATCATCAGATGTCGGAGGGCTTGTCTGTTTGATTATCGGTGCAGAGGTTGATTCTTTTATTTCTTCCTCCTGCGTTACCTCTTTTTTGTTGTTCCAATCCCATGCGCTTTCTTCATTCACTTGCACATCTCGGCTTACAACCACCTTTTCTTCGATCGGGTTGAATAACTTGAAAGCTTTTGTCTTCTCGTCATACCCGATGAACACGTACTTCTTACTCTTGTCATCTAGCTTGGTTCTTCTTTGATCTGGTACGTGCGCATAGGCCACACTACCGAATACTCTCAAATGTGATACGGTTGGTTTTCGTCCGCTCCAAGCTTCCTGGGATGTTTGATCGCCCATCTTCGCATGTGGGCACCGATTTTGCACATACACAGCACATTGCACCGCTTCTGCCCAAAATTCTTTTGGCATGTTTTTGCTCTTCAACATCGACCGAACCATATCAAGAATAGTCCGGTTTTTCCTCTCGGCCACACCATTTGCTGAGGTGAGTATGGTGCAGTCAAGAATCTTCTGATTCCTTGTTCCTCGCAGTAGCTTTTGAAAGCAGTTGACATGTACTCTCCGCCTCTGTCCGATCGTAAGGCCTTGATATAAAGACCAGTTGTCTTCTCTACTTGCATCTTGAATTTCTTGAACACCTCGAGTGCCTCGGACTTTTCTTTCATGAAGTAAACCCAAGTCTTCCTTGTGTAGTCGTCAATAAAGGTGATAAAGTACCTCTTCTCACTGAATGACTTAGGTGTGATCGGGCCACATATATCGGTATGTACCAACTCGAGAGAACTCCTTGCACGATATTCCGCCCTTTTCTGAAAAGTGTTCCTTGTTTGCTTGCCAAGTACACACCCTTCGCAAAATTTCTTGGTGTAGTCCATATCTGGTAACCCGTGGACCATATGCTTCTTTGCTAATTCTGTTAGGCCGCCATAATGTAAGTGTCCGAACCGCAAGTGCCACAATGAGACTTTGTCATCCATGTTGACTTGCAAGCACCTTTCTCGCACACTTCTCAAGTTGAGTTTGAACATCCGATTCTTGGCCATCTCCACTCGTGCAAGTAACCGGCCTCCTTTGTCTTTCAAGTGTAACATTCGATCTTTCATGAAGATCGAATATCCCTTCTCTAATAGTTAGCCCATGCTAAGGAGATTATTTTTCATGTCAGGCACATAGTAGACATCCTCAATTGTCCCTTCTTTGCCATCCTTTTGAGAAAAGCGTATTTTTCCTCGGCCTTTGACTTGAACCTTCGACGCATCTCCAAATGACACGTGCTCATCTTCTATCTCTTGGATCTCCATAAAGAGATGTTTGTGCCCACTCATGTGATTGCTAGCGCCTGTATCGAGATACCAGACCGAGTCGCTATCAGGAATAATGTCTTTATAGGCCATCATGAGAACACCATCGTCTCTTATCTTCTCTTCCGTGACTAGTTTCGCATTTTCTTCTATCTTTTTGTCGGAGTAGCACTCTTTTGCGTAGTGTCCATATTTGCCGCATTTGTAGCACTGGACATTTTGACGATTTGACCGGCCGCCTCTACCACGACCGCGTCCTTGACCACGCCAATTTTGTTGGCTCGGCTGGTCCTTTTCTTTCGAGTTGTCTCCGCGTCCGCAGCCTCTACCGTGACCACGACCTCCACGGCCGCGTCCTCGACCACGCCAGTTTTGCTGGGCATACATCGTCTTGTCCTCCTTGATAGTTGCCTTAGATTGTAAGGCCTCTTCGAGCAGATCTTGTTTCTTCTTCTTCCGTTGCTCATGCGCCTCGAGAGAACCGGCGAGATCATCTATGGTCATCTCCTCCAGATTCTTCGACTCCTCAATTGCGCATACAACATTTTCGAAATTCTCGGTCAATGACCGTAGAATCTTCTCCACGACCCTTGAATCGGTTATGGTTTCTCCATTGCGTTTGAGTTGATTTACTACCGTTTGTACACGCGTGATGTAGTCAGATACTCCTTCTGACTCCTTCATTTTCATGGCCTCCAATTCACCTCGTAGAGTTTGAAGCCGCACTTGTTTAACACGGTCGGCGCCTTTGAAGACTTTTTGCAAAATCTCCCATGCCTCCTTCGAAGTTGCCGCACTAGCAATCTTCTCGAACCCCGACTCATCTACCGCTTGGAATAAGAAGTAGAGAGCGGTCTTGTCTTTCGCGCGCGTTTCTTTCAACGCCTTTAACTGATTCGGCGTCATGTTATCAATAGTAGCCGGCTCTGTGTAGCCATTCTCAACTACTTCCCACGCGTCTTGTGCACCAAGCAACACCCGCATCTGAATGCTCCAATTGTCATAGTTCGTCTTTGTGAGGCGTGGTAGCGGCATCTGCCCCAGCGGTTGTAGGCTTTTGTCCCAGCGGTGTACTCCCGGAATTTGTCATGGCTGTCACCGACGGTCTTCACCTTCAGCACTTGTCTTTGCTTTCGGTACTTAGTTTTGCCTTTGCACTTAACTTCGCCTTCGGCAACTTGTCTTCGCCTTCACCTTTAGCACTTGTACTCACCTTCGCCTTCAGCACTTGTACGAAGTGGCAGGGGCGGTCTTCTCCAAGCTTCAAGCTTCAAGCTTCACAATGGGAATCACCTCCCAAAGAAGCTTCAAGCTTCACCTTGCTTCAAGCTTCAAGCTTCACAATGGGAATCACCTCCCAAAGAAGCTTCAAGCTTCACCTTGGCTCTGATACCAATTTGTTAGCACAAGAAGAACTAGAAATATGAGGAGGAGGAGCAAGGAGAAAGAACACAAAAACTCTCTTTTCTATCAAACTCTTGCTCACTCTTGCTTCTGTTTTCATTCAAGGATGACAGCGCTATTTATAGACTCACAATGACTTTTGGGATTCCACACACATTGGAATTCCACACACAATGACTCTTAGACTTCCTCACAATGACTCTTGGTAATTACAAACTACATAATGCATTTGACCTCTCATCTCCTTAATTAATATTGTATTGGGAACTCCAAGGGACTTTGTTTGAGTTTATCTTTCAACACTGACATGATTAGAAACCCTTGTTGGACCATTAGCACTTTGATACAGGGCAATTCCTGGCAGCTCATAATCCCCTCACTGGCTATTGTATGGAGTCTGATATCAAGAACTGATATTCATACACAGGATGTGGACTACTTGTTATGGACTCTTTCTTCTAAAGGCACATTCACCTTCAAATCGGCCTGGAACCAGACAAACTAATATAGAGCTTGAATGCCATCATGTCAAGTGGTTTCCCTCCTGTCCTAAAATGGCAATACGCCTTTTGAGAGTTTCGCAAAGGAAACTGCTTACTCAAGATAGGCTTTGCAATTTTGGTGTTATCCAAGGAAACAATTGCTCTTTGTGTAATGATTATCCTGAATCTATTGACCGTCTCTATTTTGAGTGCAGCTAAGTACCTCTGGGCTTTATGCAAATTGAAGTTGGGATTATGTCAGCAAACTGGAACTCTACTTGAAGAAGCCAAACTGATTAAGAGTTGTTTCAAGGATAAATCAAAGACTACTGCCCTTGCAAGATTGTCTCTTGGAGCAGTAGTATGGCACATATGGAAGGAGAAGAACATGAGGATATTCAATTAGAAAACCTGCTCGAAGCTGCAAAGATTTCATCAATTATGACATGACATTCTAGTTTTGCTTCAAGGTTGCAGATGGGAAGATGATAAGGATGGTGCCAGAGCACTTCTGCTACAAAATTGGATCATAACTGATCCAGGTTGACAGTTATATACAATCAGTATCAGCTTCAAATTGCACCTCCCAGTATATCAGCACTGTTCCTACAGGTTTAGGCACTGACATTCAGATACAAATATTTAACCCGTCAGCAAATTTCATGCAACCAGAACTTGCCAATATTTAACCTGTCAGCAAATTTCATGCAACCAGAACTAACAAGTTCTGGAAATGAGTAACTAGCATAGACATGGGAAGTGATTACTCAATGTATTGCCGCAGAGTCCTTGTATGTTTGAAAAGCTGTCTCATATGATTGCAGCTTCTTTAGTTTAGTATTGTACATCAATTTTTAGGCTTTGGGTTAATCTGGGGGCTTACTTGGTACACTATAGTAGACGGTGATGGCTAGGGTCGTCTCCCCTCTCTATAGTTATCCAATATTAGATCCTTAGAGTAGCCTAGCCTATATTGTATCATGTACTATTTGTTACAATTACTCAATAAAGTTTATTTTACCTTCAAATAAAAATATGTACATGTGTGTGTGTACATATGTGTGTGTGTGTGTGTGTATGTAGATATAAATATATATGTACATATACATATATATGTATGTATGTACATATGTACACACACACACACACACACACACACACACACATAAATATATCTATGTACATTTACATATACATATATATACATATAATATATGTATGTATGTATGTATGTATGTATGTATGTATGTGTACACACACATATATATACATGTACATTTATATGTATGTACATATGTACACACACACACACACACACATATATATATGCTTGTGTCACTCCGGAAGGATTCGAGGCCGAATCCTTCCCGCTTAAATACAACTGTACACATTTGAATACAAGACCCACTCCGTTAAAATTGATGTACATTATTTCAAGTCATTAAAAATTAAAAATCATATATTTGGAAAACTTTTTACCGATCCATCAAATAAGCGCAAAAAAGACGGTCGAAATACTTGGTTAATTTAACGGTGTAGAATATTTGAAATCTAACAAAAATCTGTATGAGAATTTTTAAGTGTTTAGATCACGATGAAATGGTCTGATCAAGAATTTGTATGTCTAAAGAGGTAGATCTAAGCAATATGTTATTTTCGACCGTCTATTTTGTGCCTACTCAATGGATGGACAAAAAGTATTTAGTATACATGATTTTTGATTTTTAGTTACTTGAAATAATATAGATCAACTTCAACGAAATGGATCTTGTATTCGGATGTTGTAGGGTTATATTTGAGTGGGAAGGATTCAGTCTCGAATCCTTCCAGAATAACACTAGTTTATCTCTCTCATATATATGTATGTATGTCTGTATATGTACGTGTGTGTATATGTGTTCATGTGTGTGTAGAAAATGATCCTATGAGAATGGTTTCCAAATTAAACTTCATAACAACTCCACGGTAGGCCATCCATAAATAATCTGAGCCGATCATCTTGATCTACATACTCTAATTAAGCTAGCCATGAAAAATCAAGCGATTCCAAGACTTTTTACATATGCATCAATTGATATCTTTTTTGATGGTTATTATAACTTATTTTTTGTAACCACTTAATGTATGAATAAAAGGCTTGAAATATCTTGATTTTTCATGCCTAGTCTACTTAGAGTATGTAGATCAAGATTATTGGCCCCAACGCCCTTCACCCTAGTTTTGATGATGATAGTCTCATGAAGTTATTAGTACTATTGAATTTTTGTTATATAAGTTTTAGGTTTATAAAGAGTATTTCAATTATATGTTTAGCTTCTCAAAAAGACTCATATGTTTCGAAGCTAACTACAAAGTGATCCAAGAGCTCAAACATCAAGATCAAACATAGCATTGTCAAGCTCAAGAGATCAAAAAAGTTGTAAGATAAAAGAAACCAAGAAGAATTGTTTTTTTCTTTGTTTAACAATGTAAGATTTAGATTTGTTAAAACCAAGTTCAAACTTTTGATAGCTCAAGAGATTCACACACACACTCAAGATATTATTATGTTTCATTTCTAAATTCTTGAAAATAATTTTGATGCTTTAGATCATTTTCAAAACGGTATTTTGATTTATGATTTTTGAAAAGTATATTTTTTATATTTTTGAAAAAGAATTTCTTTCTTTACAAAAAGAAGTTCTATTCTTTGCCTTTTGTGTTGATCTAAGATCACACATATTTGAGCCTTATATATATACATGAACTTTGTTTTGTATTGAGAATTCAAAATGTTCTGATGAAAAATCAATGAATATTTCAAAACATCTATTTACTTCAACTTCGGCCCGTGGCCGATCGACCGTCCGATCGATCGACTGGCAGAGCTATTTACTCTGTCAGTCGACTGAGCGATCGACCAGTTTTGCAAAGACTTGCACAAGAGGAACTTGTGCACGTCGGTCGACTGACCGGTCGACTGCACATAGGAGACTGCTCTATGTTTATTCTCTGTCGACTCACGAGAGCTGTTGCTCTCTGTTTGGGTAGTTCGGTCGACCATTCAGTCGACCGCTAACTCCCAACTGTTAGAAATATAATCGTTGGCTGTCGACAGATCAGTCAATCGATAGGCTGTTTAAAGCATGATTAACCCCAAAGGGCTTTATTTTAATTCTGTCTTTTCTGGGTTAATCCACAATGGTTATTTTGAGTTTCTCTCTACTATTTTGAGCCTTTATAAATAGGGGGTCTTCAGAAAATCCTAAAAACTTTTAACTAACATTTTTTCTTAGCATTTCCAAGTAATTTTAGTGAAGATTTTGAAAAGAAAATCATTTTGAGCCAAAATCAAATACAAGTTTTCAAAGCTTTATCTCTTCACTTCACAAACATAACTTTACTCACAACTATTCTCTAAGCTTCAAATCCTTACCTAGGTTATAGGATTGTGTTATGCGTTATTTAGTGATATAGGAGAGATTGCTCCACTTCTTGTATTCAAAGTGTTGTAGAACTTGCGGCCTCAAAAGTCTGAAGGTTTGTGATTGTAGGTATTGCGCACCAAGTGAGAGGACTTGCGGGTCCGGCTGTTCTTGCGGGAATGTGTAGAGTTGGTGATCTCGTGGGATCAGACCATAATGGATATCCTTCATTGCGGTGAAGGCGAGGACATAAAGCAGTGGCTCTAACCTCGAAGTATATCCTTGTGTTTGCTATTGCCATCTCTCTCATTCTCTCTACTCAACTCACTCTTTAATATCTTGTTTGCTATATAGCTTTAGTTATTTTTAATTACGCATAATTTTTCATAGTTCTTTAGTCATCACCTATTTACTCCCTCTAATTGATTTCAATTGATATCAAAGCCTAATACTCTAGTTTTTGGTTTAACCATCATAGATGATCCTTGTTTGGTTAAATTCTTTGTTGCATTTTTCATCTTTATATATTTGCTTGCTTTCATGGCATCACACGATTTCTCTAGCATTAAGTCCCCATCCAAATTTGATTAGTTGAACTTTCTTATATGTAAAGTAAAGATGACCTTATTTCTTAAGACTCTAGGATTTAGAGTTGCAAAAACTGTCACTAAGGAATTTATAAAACCTCAGGTGATGAGGATACATGGTTCGAGGCCACTGCTAAGGACTATGAGGCCAATGCTAAGACGCAATATGCATTAACACAAGCATTGAATTATAATGATTTTTCATGTGTTATAAATTGTAAGTCCGTATTTGATGTATAGAATGACTTGATAATAACCCATGAGGGTACCTCTCAAGTCAAGAGATCTAAGTAAGACTTGCTTCATTCTCAATATGAGAACTTTTATATGTTTGATAATGAGACTATTGATGAAATGCTTACTCGCTTTACTAAAATCACTAATGAATTGTCTTCCTTGGTGATGAAATTGACAATAACTAAAAAGTGAGAAAAGTGAGCTCTTCCCAAGGTTTAGGAGGTCAAGGTAATAACTCTCAAAGAACTCAGCGATCGTAAGGAGATGGACTTTTTCAGGTTCAATAAAAACCTCAAGACATTTTAGATAAAGATGAAGGTTCGTGATGGAAGAGAATCTCCAAAGAAAAGGTCCATTGCCTTCAAAGCTACTCCATCCATTACGGAAGATGATGAATCGTTGGATGAAGGAGAAGAAGAAGACTTTGCCATGCTCATTAGAAAAGTTGGCAAGAATTTCTATAAGAAAGAAAAAATGAGCAACTTCTAGAGAACAAGATCACCAATGAAGAGCGAATGAAAGAAAAAAGAGATAGGTTCGTGTTTTATTATATGAGGACGGGGCACTTGATAGCCGATTGTCAGTCTCTCCAAGTGACCACATCTAAAAGACCGCACAGGAAAAAGGCTATAGTGGTCACTTGGGAGGACTCAGAGATTGAGTCCGATGAGGAGGTTGATATCGCTATGTTTGCTTTATGGTAAATTGGGATGACTGATTGAAGCTTGAGCATGCACAAAAATACGAAATTTCAGAACTTAAAAATAGAGATGTGCAAGTGCTCAATTCTACCGCAATAGCAAGTGGCTATGCGGGTCGTGATCCACAAAGAGGGTTAGCGATAGAAGCGTTCAAGGTTTATATTGAAATCTTTGTGAAGAAAAACGAAGGTTTTTCTTTGTTTTAAGAAATGAAAAATGAAAAAGAGTTAGGTTAAGTTAGAAAGAAAGCGATAGATGGAGAAGATGGAGAAAAATGGAGAATGATTATTTATAAAGAAATAGAAAAGGAGTGATGAAAGAAATCATGTTGGTGATCTAAACTAAGAAATAAAAGAAAAGAAAGAAGATTAAAGAAGTACTTACCTAGTTTGGTTGATGACTTACCTAGAACCCTTGCATGTTCTACCTTACTTCGGAGGCGTTCAACGCATAAGCCAGAGGATCGAGCTCAGTCCCCATTCGCATTATACCATCAAGACAAACAAGAATGAAGTGATACGAGTCTTGAGGAGAAGAACATCACTATGAATTATCATTGGCACTCACACGACATTGTTATACTTATGCTTCTGGATTTACTTGCATGCTCATCAAAACCAAAAGAGGTAAAGTAGAAAGAAGCAGAAGAAAACAAAATAAAGACGAACATAAAACAAATTACCTTTTATTGCTTGCAGAAACGATAGAAGAAAAGAGGAGGGTACATCGGTGTCACTCTCAACATAAGCCTCTCTCTCTTACTTACATGAATCTCAATCTAACCTAAGCTTACATACAAATTAAAATTACATAAAAAGAAAACAAAAAGCTATACTACAAAGTGAAAAACTAGACTAAATCCTATCTCTGCATGGTCGTCCCCGAAGGCTCTGAAAATCCTAGTATTTATAGGCAAAACCCCACCTACAAGAGCGTATGAAGATAGGGGAGCAAACGCTCCCCCTAACTCTCTAACTAAGCCGCGAAAATGCGGCTTGGCTGCGTTTTCGCGGCCTGGAGCTTCCCGGCTTCTCGTTTTGGCTTTATCTTTAGTTGGATTTGCAGTTTAAGTCCAGAATTTTGACGAAATAGCCTTTGATCTTTGCTTCAACCGATCGATTCTGGGAGGATTCTTCTCAACCGATTTTCAACCTCTCTGATTTTACCCTGATTCACTGAGTTCGAATTAATTCTAATTTAATTTAGAATTTGGTGGGCTTTTGGGCTCATTTCTCTTCACTCTCCTTTAGGAATGGGCCTGCAAATAAATTAAACATTTAATTAGGACAATGCAGAGTTTATTCTATAAAAAGTATGAGAATATGATAATAAATGTGCAACATTAGCGACCAATCACACCCCCATACCTATCTTTTGCTCGTCCTCGAGCAAAACAACTAAACTATACTAAGGATTATTAGACCACTTTCGCAAGTCACGCGATTGCACTGAGCATGTGCAACAAGCCGTTAAACCTCTAGGTTTCCCTAGAGGACGAGTTTTGTCTCGTGAGGGTTTTCAGTGGATTACACCCACAAAATCCATAAAGAAAGAGAAACAAAAAAGTTAATATTTTCGAAAAGCATTTTGAAAGAGAGAAATATTTGAAATATAATTGTAAGATTTAAGTAATCTATAAGTTATAGGAAAACTAAATTTTTCATTCCTAAACTTAATCTCTATTAAACAATTTGTTATCAATTAAAGTAAGGAGTCAAATTGTACTTCTCATCTAGTCTATTACTTTACCCTAAGTCATATGCACCTTGTGATTGTGAAAATTTGACTAAGGGTTCTTTAACTCTAACTCTTATGCCTCATTTATTTTTATATATAATATTTTTTGGTATTATTCCTTAGTTCTATTAGGCTTTCTAATCTGCCCATGTAACGAGCCTTTAATCGATGACTCTCAAACCAAACGGTCTTAGGGCACCGGGTGAGAAAACACCCCAAGGACTTAAGGACTCGAGCAAACAAGGCCACAAAACTAAGAATTTTATTATATGAACCCCTTTTAGGTGTGAATACTTATGCTTTATTAGGCACAAATACCCAGCTTAATCAGAGAATTTTTATATATATTTTTCTCAAACTTATCTAATCATCTTTCGCATAAATACTAAGACTTGCTTAGGCCAAAGTACCTAGCTATTCAATAATTAGATTTGTTCATTTTTCATAGATTTTTTTTATTTTTTATATATAAGGCATAAGAATCTTTGTTTTTGAACCCTAAGTGTGTAAGTGTATGAAGTGTGTATATTTCATTAAGGTAAAGATCAAGACTAAATTACTTTGACAAATTATCTTCCTAACCCTAAAAATCAAACAAATAATCTTATTTTGACCAAATTTATGAAATCCTAATTTTGATTTTCCTATTCCTTAAAATTAACTTAATTTCTTACAAAAAATATGTCAAAATATTGTTTCTATTTTCAAAAAGTTTTTAAAAGTAAAGAAAAACTTAAGTTATGTTAGAACCCTCCCCCACACCTATCTCATGCATTGTCCTCAATATATGAATTAATGCATGGATGCATGAAAAAGAAGAAAGGGAAGGAAAATTTACCTTAAGGTGGTGGTTCCGGTGGTGATCTGATTGGTCCACGAAATGCGGCCCAATCAACTTTTCGTGGAGTTCGGAAGAACCCACCAGAAATCTCTTTAATATAACCCATTAAAATGATGTTTCCATGAAGGAATTTTATTAAAAATTTAACCCCATCTAATTTTCAAATTCCATAACTAATTTCAGAGTCAAATTTGTCAACCGCCTTGTCCCAACATGGAGTGTGAAAAGATAGAATGATTGACTTGGACTCAGGAAGTACAGGAACTAATACCGACTCAGGAAGGTGACTTAAGTCGAGTAAGGGTTCAGGAGTCGAGATTGGTTCAAGAAGCGGGTCCAAGTCAAGAAGTTGAAACTCAAGTCCATGATTATTTTTCAACAATAGAATGTGACTTAATATTGGTGATTCAAGTTCAAGAATGATAGGTGTGGGAATCAAAACTGACTCTAAAATATTACTCAAGTCGGGTAATAAAACAGGAGTCAATATTGATTCGGGAATTTGAACTGGATCACAGATTTGAGAATCTAGGTCACATTTCTCATTGAGTTCAATGTCATAAAAATGAGAACTTGCCAATTTGTCAATAGGACTTTCAAAAGTATAAAATTGGTCAAGTTTAATATGATCATCAAAGATGGGTGATTCAATTTCATGATGAATTGGCACAGGATCCAATGTTGACTCGGGAAAAAGATTGAAATCAAGTGAAGACACCGGAGTCATTATTAAATCAGGAAGTAGAATTGAATGACTAAGTTGAGCTTCAGGATCATATTCATTCTCAAGTTCTATTTCAGGAAAGGAATAACTTGCCAAACTGTCAATATCATTTTCAAATTTGAAGTTTAGGCAAGTTCAAATGATTGTTCTGAAATGGAACCTTGATTTCCAAAACAATATGACTCTTCGGCTCTAACAGAATGGTTAGTGACATCAGAACTGGTCAAACGGTGAGAACGTAGAGATTGGACCATCATATCTATGTCACGATTATGAGCGTTTTGAGCCTGAGTCATGGCTTCAAGCATCTTTTCATAGTTGATTGGTTCATCGTTTTGTTGAAAAGATGAAGTGCTGTCTTGGAATTGGTGGTGAAATTGTGAGTCCATCAAATTTTGTGATTTTTGTTTGGACTCAAGCATACTCATTTCCAAATTGATGGTTTTCTATTTTGGACTGGTGGAACTGAGTATGAATCTTGGAAATATTATGGACTAGGTGGATAAGGAGGACAAGTTGGTTGAAAATTAGACTCGGGGGAGGTGAATCCCCACTGACTCTGTGAAGAGTTGAATTATCATGGAAATTATGGTTAGAAGATTGGGGACATGGGTTATATTGATTCGGATAAGACCAATCCGTCACACTAGGTTGGTTAAAGTTATGATATACCGGGTTGGTAATATCCGAAAAAGAGGTCGGTATGTAATATGATTACTATTAAAATTGAAAAAATTGTTATTATAAGCCATATCACACAATAGAATACAAACAAAGAAAAGAAAAATAAACAGATAAGCAACCAATAAAAAGAAAAATTCTAAACTAAGTTAGGGTAGACCTATGACCTAGACGACTCCTAACTGGTTAGACTGTCCACGGGAGGTATAATGCAGACTTTGACCACAAGCTAATCAGCCAGGTCAGGGTAAGATTGGTGGGAGGTTATCCGTCAAAGACGTTCCTTAATTAAATAACCACCAATCTTCGGACTTTCGGCCCTTAATCCACTTCCTAGACACTGATTTGGCAGGAGTCAAATTTCAACACCTTTCACCCTTAGGATAATCTCCTAATTGAGTCCGAGATGTCCCTAGGGCCAACGTCTACTCATTTTTAGTTAGGCTCGGGTTAGTGAGTGCTTGGAATTTGATTTTTGGGCCAAGGAAGGGTGATAAATCCCCACCTTATCTTGTTATGGGGTGGTGCCCTTAAGATCAGTTTGTGCAAGTGTACAAGATAAACAAACAAGATTCACTCAAAGCAATGTAAATCAACCAAGAGATGAGTCTATTCTAAATGCAATGAACGTACCTTGCTCCAATACTCTTCAACAGTAAAGTAAATGAATTGAAAAGACACGTGCCTAAAATGCAAACGTCTAATCAAATTTTTTAAACTTTTCAACAAGTATTTTACTGTTGGTTTATTAGCAGGCTCATGGTGATGTCATACAAGAAATAAAGTTTGCATAAACTTTAATTTTGCAAAGCAAGCAGCCCTGCAAAAAGCCAGTCAGTAGTGAACTCTTCCTTGCCGCGGAAACGCGGCTAGAGCCGAGCAAACGCGGCAATTCAGAGGGTACTTGGTCTCTGTTTTCTGGAAAAGAGGCCCAAGACCACTTATATGTTACTGCAATCTTTTTTCCTGCTTTTCCTGCCCTATAACCTGCAACAAAGAAGAGAAATTCGTTTTATTTCTAAAAAAAATTCAATAAAAACCGTTACCCTCCCCAGCAACGGCGCCAAAATTTAATTGAAGCTTGAACCTGCACAAAAATATAAAATTTCAAAACTTAAAAATAGAGATGTGCAAGTGCTCAATTCTACAGCAATAGCAAGTGGTTATGCGGGTCGTGATCCACAAGTAGGGTTAGCGATAGAAGCATTCAAGGTTTGTATTGAAATCTTTGTGAAGAAAAACGAAGGTTCTTCTTTGTTTTAAGAAATGAAAAATGAAAAAGAGTTAGGTTAAGTTAGAAAGAAAGCGATAGATGGAGAAGATGGAGAAAAATGGAGAATGATTATTTACAAAGAAATGGAAAAGGAGTGATGAAAGAAATCGTGTTGGTGATCTAAACTAAGAAATAAAAGAAAAGAAAGAAGATTAAAGAAGTACTTACCTAGTTTGGTTGATGACTTACCTAGAAACCTTGCATGTTCTACCTTGCTTCGGAGGCGTTCAACGCATAAGCCAGAGGATCAAGCTCAGTCCCCATTCGCATTATACCATCAAGACAAACAAGAATGAAGTGATACGAGTCTTGAGGAGGAGAACATCACCATGAATTATCGTTGGCACTCACACGACATTGTTATACTTATGCTTCTGGATTCACTTGCATGCTCATCAAAACCAAAAGAGGTAAAGTAGAAAGAAGCAGAAGAAAACAAAGTAAAGACGAACATAAAACAAATTACCTTTTATTGCTTGCAGAAATGATGGAAGAAAGGAGGAGGGTACATCGGTGTCACTCTCAACATAAGCCTCTCTCTTACTTACATGAATCTCAATTTAACCTAAGCTTACATACAAATTAAAATTACATAAAAAGAAAACAAAAACCTATACTACAAAGTGAAAAACTAGACTAAATCCTATCTCTACATGGTCGTCCCCCGGAGGCTCTGGAAATCCCAGTATTTATAGGCAAAACCCCACCTACAGGAGCGTATGAAGATAGGGGGAGCAAACGCTCCCCCTAACTCTCTAACCAAGCCGCAGAAACGCGGCTTTGGCCGCGTTTCCGCGGCCTGGAGCTTCCCGGCTTCTCGTTCTGGCTTTATCTTCAGTTGGATTTGCAGTTTAAGTCCGGGATTTTGACGAAATGGCCTTTGATCTTTGCTTCAACCGATCGATTCTGGGAGGATTCTTCTCAACCGGTTTTCAACCTCTCTGATTTTGCCCTGATTCACTGAGTTCGAATTAATTCTGATTTAATTCAGAATTTGGTGGCTTTTGGGCTCATTTCTCTTCACTCTCCTTTAGGAATGGGCCTGCAAATAAATTAAACATTTAATTAGGACAATGCAGAGTTTATTCTATAATAAGTATGGGAATATGATAATAAATGTGCAACATTAGCGACTAATCAATGACACAACCAAGGTATCTGTAACGTCCCGATCCTACGGGAACGGAGATGTTACTGTGACGTATATACGCAGGTCAGAAATACCCTCAGTATATACGCTAAGTAACAGTACAGGCAAGAATCAGAGTACAGAAGTATGTAGTGCATTATGCATTCCAACATATGAGTACAATTACAAAGTTATTACCAGATGTGACACAATATTATAATAATATTATATCATCAATAGGCGCAAATGCGAGAATACAAAGAGATGTACAAGAATGAATAGTACAAAAAGCACTCACGAGTTTACAAAAGGAAAACTCGAGAGGCGTACAGGGGGCGTGGAAGGATAGAGCTTCAGATGGTCTGCTAGAGATCTAATCTACCGCTACACCTCTCAGGTTAGCAACCAAGAGAATTCCCTAGCTCCAAACTCCAGGACCTAGACATGAGGATCCAGGAGAGTCAGAACTCTCCTAGCAAGTGATGATGCGAATGCCAAGTGGCATGCATAGATAAGCACATGTGTATCGATAAATTCAAGGCATAAACATGCATAGAAAATCGTATTGTGAGTACATGCATACAAGAACAAGAGAGATATAGCAGGTGACATCCAGCAGAGAATACGCTTAGTATAATAAGAAAAGAGCAGGTAAAGAGACGAGAAGTAAAGTAGATAGGGTAACACCAGATATCTCCTAAACTAACATAAAATCGATAAAACTGAATAAAACTAATTACGAGCAAAACCGATTATATAGGTTTAGGTCACGGCTCCATGAGACTAGTACCTCGAAGGAATAATCCAAACAAGAAAACCCTCATCTATATACTTTTATCCCATCTCACCGTGATCCGAGCGCATACAAGCCGAGTTACAAAATAACACAATAAATCATATATTAGCATCTTATTATAATTGGGGCCGTCTAAGTTGTAAGCTTTAGTATGCGTCCCATTCCACGTACTTTCACTTACAACTTATAGAGCAAGTCATTTAGAAACTGATGAAGTTCGACGAGCCATGTTTAGGATGAGCCCCGTACATGCTCGGGATAGCGGTTCAGGAGTATCCGGTGCTGAGACGGAACGTACCGCTAGGTACCGGACTTATGTACGCCCGAATAGGAATAAAGTATCGCAGATCCCATAGAAATAGGCCTAGGGCGTGTGCATACTCTACACGAATAATCAAGAGTAGGGGTGTCACACACCCCACAAAATCCCAGGTGGCCGCCAGGTGATCCCTCAAGTATGTGGCCATACATGACTCGATAAGACCACCATAAACATGACTATTCAGGACCCATCAGTTTCCTCCGAACCGGGTGCAAGTTGTCTTATTGTAATTTATTATGTAATTATCAATTTACGGGAAGAGCAGGAGCAGGACATGATCAGAAATTCAGGAGTACAAGTATAACAGAAGTATAGGTCACTGTATATAATACATGATAACAGATTACTGTACATAATACAGGATAACAAGGCATGATTCCCGTAAATGTGATAATCACAGGTCAAGTATTAATATGACATGAGGTAGGTGATAGTAGTAGCATGTCAGGTGTCAGGTGATAACACATCAATTGTTAAGTGATACAGACAGGTGTATGTCAAGTGTTAACGTAATAAGTATGTACATGACAAGTAACAGAGTAATAGCTAAGCACAATCAAGCGGAGCTAAGCAAGCTGGAGGTATGAACAGCAAACAGTGTTTAACATTAGAGCGCCTGACGAGATTACCAAAACGACTCGGTTTAAGGTGGATTAGAAAATCTGGCAGCATCTTACCTAGACGAATCTAGTGATAAAGTACTGAGCACTAAGCATGCCTACCAGGCGGAGCTGAAAGATTTGACGATCTGAGCGCACTTCTCTTTCAAGGTAGTGGGCGAGAGTCCAGAGGCTAAAGTACGCTCGGGGTCGAAGCGCACTCTCGATAGCTGCCACGAAACCTGTAAGGGTACAAGTATACAACTAATTGGATAGCCAGACGGGAGTGGGCAGAAACCCATAGTTAGTACAAAAGTACCTGTGATGTTAGTACCACACGAGCAAGATATATTGTGATAATATTTATTCTACCGTGGAGTAATGAAGCCTGAAGGCTGAGTAGAGAGCCCGGGATCAAAGTACGTGATTGGTCGCTAATGTTACATATTTAGTATCATATTTCCATACTTATTATAGAATAAAATCTGTATTGTCCTAATTAAATGTTTAATTTATTTGCAGGCCCATTCTTTAAGGAGATGAAGAGAAATGAGCCCAAAAGCTTACCAAAATTCTGAATTAAATCAGAATTAATTCGAGCTCACTGAATCAGGGCAAAATCAAGAGGTTGAAAACCGGTTGAGAAGAATCCTCTCAGAATCGATCGGTTAAAGCCAAGAATCACAGGCCATTTCGTCACAATACTGGACTCAAACGAGAAAACCAACTGAAGACTAAAGCATAAGGAAAAAGCAGGGAAACCCACCAACAGGGTGGTGGCCACCTGGCCACACCCTGGCCGCGGAAACGCGGCCAAAGCCGCGTTTTCGCGGCCAAACTAATTCTATTGGGGGAGCGTTTGCTCCCCCAATCTTCACGGGATCTTACCTGTTAAGGTTTTGCCTATAAAAAGCCAGTATTTACACTGAAAATGGACGACCATGCAGAGATAGGATTTAGTCTAGTTTTCATTCTTTGTAGTATAGGTTTTTCTTTTCTTTTATGTAATTTTAATTTGTATGTAAGCTTAGGTTAGATTGAGATTCATGTAAGTAAGAGAGAGGCTTATGTTGAGAGTGACACCGATGTACCCTCCTCCTTTCTTCCATTGTTTCTGCAAGCAATAAAAGGTAAATTTCTTTATGTTTGTCTCTTTACTTTTGCTTTCTTTTTCTTCTTTCTACTTTACCCCTTTTTGGTTTTGATGGGCATGCAAGTAAATCCAGAAGCATAAGTATAACGATGTTGTGTGAGTGCCAACGATAGTTCATGAAGACGTTCTCATCCTCAAGATCCGTATCACTTTATTCTTGCTCCGCTTGATGATATAATGCGAACGGGGATTGAGCTCGATCCTATGATTTATGCGTTGAACGCCTCCAAGCAAGGTAGAACATGTAAGGGTTCCAGATAAGTCATCAACCAAACTAGGTGAGTACTTCTTTCATCTTCTTTCTTCACTTTTTATTTCTTAGTTTAGAATCACCAACACCCACTTCCTTCATCACTCCTTTTCACTTCTTTGTAAATAATCATTTGTACATAGTCACTTTCTAATTCTCTCCACTTTCTTCATTCTACCGTTTTCTTTCTAACTTTAACATAACTCTTTTTTCATTTTTATTTCTAAAAACAAAGAAGAACTTTCGTTTTTCTTCATAAAGATTTCAATACAAACCTTGAACGCTTCTATCGCAAACCCTCCTTGTGGATCACGACCCGCATAGCCACTTGCTATAGCAGTAAGAATTGAGCACTTGCATGTGTTTATTCTTAAATCTGAAATTCTTTATTTTGTGTACAGGTAAAGCTTCAATCAAATTTTTGGCGCCGTTGCCGGGGAGGGTAACGTTTTTTATTGAAATCTGATTTTTATTGAATTTTTAGAACTAAAACGAATTTTCTTCTCTGTTGCAGGTTATAGGGCAAGTAAAGCAGGAAAAAAAGATTGCATAAACATATAATTGGTCTTGGGCCTCTGTTTCAGAAAACAGAGATCAAGTACCCTCTGAATTTCCACGTTTGCTCGGCTTTAGCCGCGTTTCCGCGGCAAGGAAGAGTTCACTACTAACTGTTTTTTTTTTTTGCAGGGCTGCTTGCTTTACAAAATTCTAGTTTTCTGCAACTTTATTTCTTATATGCCATCACCAAAAGCCTGCTAATAAATCAACAGTAAAACAGTTATTGAAAAAGATAAAAAATTGATTAGACGTTTGCATTTTAGGCACGTGTCTTTTCAATTCATTTATTTTTACTGTTGAAGAGTGCTGGAGCAAGGTACGTACGCATTGCATTTAGAATAGGACTCATTTCTTGGTTGATTTATATCGCTTTGAGTGAATCTTATTTATCTTGTACACTTGCAATAATTGATTTTAAGGGCAACACCCAATAACAAGATAAGGTGGGGATTTAATCACCCTTCCTTGGCCCAAAAATCAGATTCCAAGCACTCACTAACCCAAGCCTAACTAAAAATGAGTAGACGTTGGCCCTAGGGACATCTCGGACTCAATTAGGAGATCATCCTAAGGGGGAAAGGTGTTGGAATTTGACTCCTGTCAAATCAGTGTCTAGGAAAGGGATTAAGGGCCGAAAGCCCGAAGGTTTGTGGTTATTTAATTAAGGAACGTCTTTGACGGAAAACCTCCCACCAACCTTGCCCTGACCTGGCTGATTAGCTTGTGGTCAAAGTCTACATTAAACCTCCTGTGGACAGTCTAATCAGTTAGAAGTCGTCTAGGTCATAGGTCTACCGTAACTTATTTTAGAATTTTTTCCTTTTATTTGTTTGCTTATTTGTTTGTTTTTTCTTTCTTTTTGTTTGTATTCTATTATGTGATATGGCTTATAATAACAATTTTTCCAACTTCAATAATAATCCATATTACACACCGACTTCATTTTCGGATATTACCAACCTGGCATATCATAACTTTAACCAACCTAGTGTGCCGGATTGGTCTTATCTGAATCAATATAACCCATGCCCCCAATCTAATAACTATAATTTTCAGAATGATTCAACTCTTCACAGAGTCAGTGGGTTCACCTACCCCGAGTTCAATTTTCAATCAACTTGTCCTCCTTCTCCACCTAGTCCACATTATTTTCAAGATTCATATTCAGTTCCACCAGTCCAAAATAGAAAACTATCAATTTTGGAAATGAGTATGCGTGAGTCCAAACAAAAATCCCAAAATCTGATGGACTCACAATTTCACCACCAATTTCAAGACAACACTTCATCTTTTCATCAAAACAATGAACCTATCAACTATGAAAAGATGCTTGAAGCCATGACTCAGGCTCAAAACGCTCGTAATCGTGACATAGATATGATGGTCCAATCTCTACGTTCTCACCGTTTGACCAATTCTGATGTCACTGATCATTCTATTAGAGCTGAAGAGTCAGGTTGTTTTGGAAATCAAGGTTCCATTTCAGAACAATCATTTGAACTTACCCAAACTCCAAATTTTGAAAATGATATTGACAGTTTGGCAAGCTATCCCTTTCCTGAAATTGAACTTGAAAATGAATATGATCATGAACCTCAACTTAGTGATTCAATTTTATTTCCTGATTCAATTATGACTCCGGTATTTTCACCTGATTTCAATCTTTTTCCCGAGCCAACATTGGATCTGTGCTAATTCATAATGAAATTGAATCACCCATCTTTGATGATCATCATGTTGAACTTGACCAATTTTATAATTTTGAAAATCCTATTGACAAATTGGCAAGTTCTCATTTTTATGACATTGAACTCAATGAGAAATATGACCTAGATTCTCAGATCTGTGATCTAGTTCAAATTCCTGAATCAATATTGACTCCTGTTTTGTTACCAAACTTGAGTAATATTTTAGAGTCAGTTTTGATTCCTACACCCATCATTCTTGAACTTGAATCGCTAATATTAAGTCACATTCCATTGTTAGAAAATATATGTGGACTTGAGTTTCAACTTCTTGACTTGGACCCGCTTCTTGAACCAATCTCGACTCCTGAACCTTTACTTGACTTAAGTCACCTTCCTGAGTCGGTATTAGTTCCTGTACTTTCTGAGTCCGAGTCAATCATTCTATCTTTTCATACTCCATTCTGGGACAAGGCGGTTGACAAATTTGACTCCGAAATTAATTATGGAATTTAAAAATTAGATGGGGTTAAATTTTTAATAAAAATCCTTCATGGATACACAATTTTAATGGGTTATATTAAAGAAATTTCTGGTGGGTTCCTTCGAACTCCACAAAAAGTTGATTGGGCCGCATTTCGTGGACCAATCAGACCACCACCGGAACCACCACCTTAAGGTAACATTTTCCTTCCCTTTCGTCTTTTTCATGCATATATGCATTAATTCATACATTGAGGACAATGCATGAGATAGGTGGGAAAAAAACCTAGAGGGGGGTGAATAGGTGTAAATGCTAATCTATAAACTAAATGAACTAAATGCGGAAGCTTAAACAAATTTTGCAACACACTTAATACAACCAACTAGTGTAGCCGAATTTCCCGTGAAGGGCTCTGGACTAACTCCTCTTGATTCCCCTAAATAAGGGTTGAGGTGCTATATGAAGCTCTTGTGGTTAAGTATAAGTGAGGCATACACAAGCAAGCCAAGCATATAAAGATGAACGATATGAATATATGCAAGGCACAAATGCAAGCAAATAAGATATGGCAATATGAATAATGCTATGCACAAATAAAGGAGAGAGGGTTAAGAGAAATTGGATCAAACGCAAACACAATGATATGTTTCGAGGTTCGAGCCCCTAGCTCTACATCCCTGCCTTCACCACCGTGAAGGATTTCCAATCCACTAAAGGAGTACCGAACTCCTCTCTCAACCTTACAATGCCACCGAGGCAATACAACCACAATCCACCTCTACCGAAGAGGGATAAGGCCCGTAGCCAACAACCAAACTCCACCTCACACAAGAGGGAGCAAACACAAACCTCAACCTCTACCAAAGAAGGAGCAACCCAACAATGAAAAGGGTTTACAATTGGTGGTATCTTTCAACCACAAACAATCTCTCTTTTTCCCACAAACAAAAGATCTTAATAGAATAGGATAGGTGATAGCTCAAGTGGAAAAACTAGATGTTTGGAAAACAAGAACTCAAAGAAATAATCTTAAGAAAATTCTTGAAGATAATAGAAATGAAGAACAAACACAAATCTCCATTTTCTTTGATTTTTCCAAAAACCTAAAACAATACAAAGATAAATCTTTTTGGCACAAAACTCTTTTGAAAACTTGCTTAAAATAGTAGAGAAAGTTTGAAAATTTTAGCTCTAAAAATCTTAGCCAAAATCCCAAAGAAATGGGGTATTTATAACCCAAACAGAAAACTAGCCGTTAGGCTGATCTGGCATCCTGACAGGCTGGCGGTCGACCGCCACTGGTCATAAATATGACCGTTGGGCAATCCCGGTCGACCGCCCGGTCGACCGCCCAAATACAGAGAGCAAAGCTCTCTAGTCCGGTCGACCGGTCGGTCGACCGTCCCACTGTGCTGCCAGACGTGCACAGCTCTGTGCACGTCGGTCGACCGCACGGTCGACCGGCCCTTGGTGCGGTCGACCGACCTGGCCTGTCAGCCAGTTCTGGGTCAGAAACTGGGTCAGAAAAACATGTTAAAATTATTTTAATAAATCTTGTAAAATCTTGTAAAAATACCCAAAAATAGTTTTATCATTTTGCATTGATATATAAACTTGTGATAAACATTTTAACTCAAATATCAAGCATATAAAACCATTTTTGTGTTTTAACATTTTTACCAAAAACCAAAACTTGTATTTTATCAAACTTGTATTTTTCAACATATGAATAGGAAAGTCAAAATAAGTTTGTCTAAGAAGTTTAAGCATGCATGTATAGAAAGAATACATCTACTATACATATAAACCATTTAAACTTGTTTTGATCAATCTATTCATGAGAACAAATATCGGTTAAACTAAAAACTGAAAAATCATAAAACGTGTGTGTTGTACACTTGAGCATATCAACTATACTAAGCTTTACAAATGGATCTAAACACACTAAAATAAAACTAGGATACCTAAGTCTTCTTGATGATCTTCCATCTTCAAGCCGACTCGATCCCAAATGTGATCCACCGAGTGCAAAGGTATGATCTTGATCCTCGGGCACTGGAATCACTTGTGAAAGCTTCCAAACTCCTCTTTTTGAAGCAATCACCAACTAATATCTTGTTTAATGATCTGAAACTAAAATCACAAGATTATTAGTAAATATAACTACATGAGTTAATCATCATCAAAACTAGAGAGGAAGGCCTCCGGGCCAACAATCTCCCCCTTTTTGATGATGACAAAACTCATGAAGTTATATATGCATGGATTAAAGTTAAGCTTCAAAGAAGCTCCCCCTTAACTCATGCATAAACAAATAAACATAATGATTATGCAATGAAGGCTCTTAATCATGAATGCATAGATATGCATAAACAATAAAAAGGCTCTAGATACCAATGAAATGTTCAAAAACAAAACATGCTCTAGATACCAATTAAAATTAAACTAAATTAAACTTAATATATGCAAAACATGAACAAACTCAAAATCTTTCTCCCCCTTTTTGTCAATCATCAACAAAGGGGTAAAAACTAAAACAAAACAAAATCTTCTCCCCTTTTTAATACAAAGAAACAATCATCAATAAAGGGGTAAAAGCAAAACTAAATCAATAAATTTTTCTCCCCTTTTTTTTCGAAACAATGAATCAACAAAAGGGTTAATAAAAGCAATGTTCTCCCCCTTTTTGTCTAAAATAAAAACAAAACCAAATAGGGGTGACAATCAATTAAGGTACCAATTGAAAATATGTCAAAGTAGCATCTTGATACCAATTGAAAGTAAACATAGATCAATCAACAAACGGTATATGCGATACATTCATGAAGAGGAAGATGTGAAGCTTCCCTACATAGATACATTACATGAAGGAGGGATGACAAGCCCTAATTCACATAACGTACACTATGCTATGCATAAGAGGAGATGTGAAGCTCCCCCTACACACGTGTACCACATAAAGAAGAGATGTCAAGCTCCTCAATACAAGATACACTCAACATGAATCTATATGTAGAAGAGATGTTAAGCTCTCCTTGCATATAGGCAATACAAATCAAAACTTTTGTATTTATCTTTAAACAAAATTTTGAGAAACTAATATAAAACATTCAAATAAACATCTTGATATCAAAAGAGAGTATTTTTTCTTTTTAAGTATATGATATCAAATAAAATGACTATTTTCTATCATAAAGTAAGGGAATAGAATACCAATTGAAATATGAAAATCGAATTTTCTCCACCTTTATGAAATACCAACAAAACACATGCATAAGCTTGTTTAAGAAACCAATTGAAAATTGAATCAATTGAAACAAAGTTAAAACTCAAGGTGATGGGTTATGCTAAAGCTTGAGTAAGCAAAAACTAAAATTTGTGATATTTTTGAACACAAATAAAACATATATATGTATGAAAGATTAGATACCAATCGAAATTGATACTATAAAAAAAACATACATACATACAAACATATATGAGTAAACAAGAAAGGTCAAAATTGATACCAATTGAAAGAATCCAATGATACCAATTGAAACAACAATAATAATCAAGGTATAACTCATATAACCTATCATCCCAATCATGTTCAAGTTTAAAATGATTTTCAATATAAAGCGTACATGAGTATGATCGCCCATCCATCTGCCCGTGGAAGGTAGGGGTTTTCAAAAATAGGTTTGAAAAATAAAGTATGTTTGAAAAACTCTATCATATGAAAATACCGTAACTAGTTATATGAAAATTTTGTAAACTAGTACAAAATCCTTCAAGTAAGGAATAAAACAAAATTATTTTCATGAAAATATGAAATTCACAAAATAGTCAACACTCATAATCAATTAAGCATAAATATGACTCATGAAAACAAACACATGAGTAAACAATAAATGTGAGTGTATAAATACAATGTGAAGATCATAATCATGAAAGATGGTCAATAAGCTCAATATTTCTTGAAACAAGAAAACATGAAAATCATCAAAACTATTTAATCTTCAAGGTATATGTATGTCCTATACAAACTAAAGTATACAAACATATCCAAACATAACGAGTCCACAAAGATATATGCATGAAGGCACGTGGCTCAAAAGGATGTATGATCGAGCCAACCTGCACATAAAAATACAGAAATTTAGAACAGTGCAAAGTCCTCAATTCTACCGTGTAGCCTAGGGCTAACGGGACGTGATCCACAGGGAGGGACAGCGATGGAAGCGTTATGTAAGTTTCTTCTTTTAATTTACCAAAATTAGTTAATACTTATCTTCTCAGTTAATAAAAAGAAAATAAAAATGTTAAGTTAAGTTAAGAAGAAGATGATAAAAGAAGAGATGATGGTATCGTTGTTGTTTTATTTATAAAAGAAAAGAAACAAAAAAAAATAAAGAAAAGTGTGATGCAAAGATTAGAAATAAAAAATGCAAAGATTAGAAATAAAAAGAAAAAAAAAGAATATTTACCTTTACTGTTGAACCATAAATGAAATTTACCTTCACATCGAGTAAAGCAAAGTAGTATAAAAGAAGAAAGGAAAGAATGGCTTCGGCGAGATTGAGCACAATGAACCGACATTGATTGTCACCTTCAATATAGGCTTCTTGAAGAAAAGATTACAATAGTGTCACTCTAAAATAACTCTTCCTCTCTTTTAATCATACAACTCTCTCTAGCCTAAAAATAAAATAAAATAAAGAAAATAAAAATTACATTGAAGAAGAAAAGAAAAACCTAAACTAAAGCTCTCTCTGAAGTGGTGCCTCTCCTTTGAAGTGGTCCTCCTTTGAAGTGGTCCTCCTCTTTCTTCCCTTGCCTTTGAGATTGCAGGTATTTATAGCAGAGATTAGAGGAGTATAAAGATAGGGAAAGCTGGCTTTTCTGAAATTTGAATCCTCCCCTTATCTCCATACTGGATTTATCCAGAATTCTATTCTGCAGCTTGATGACGTGTTGAGTACTGAATATCGCTTAACAGATGACAGAATTAGAACAAGTGATCAACAGAAGAATTGTAGCACTTTAAGTCTTCTTTCTGTAGCATCTTGAATCATCAGATTTGAGATTCGGTAACAAAAGGTATGATTAAAATGCTAAACTGTATCCAGTCTGATTTACTCTGATCTTCAGCTGAACATTTGCCCCAATCCTTGATTTGTTCTAACTAGATCTGGGATCATCCTTAGCTAACCAAATAGATCCAGTTAAATCTGATTTTAACTAGTATTTATTTGGTTTAATCCTCTTTCTCTTCATTATTATCTTCTGCAAAATAAATATTTAAGACAAGGAAATTAGCAGATTTATTACACGATAAATGTAGGAATGTAATGAAAAGAATGCAAAATATGTATACGATCACACCCCCACACCTATCTTTTGCTCGTCCTCGAGCAAAACAATAAAACTAAACTAAAGATTATTAGACCACTTTCGCAGGTCACGCGATTGCACTGAGCATGTGCAACATGCCGTTAAACCTCTAGGTTTCCCCTAGAGGACGAGTTTTGTCTCGAGAGGGTTTTCAGTGGATTGCACCCACAAAATCCATAAAGAAAGAGAAACAAAGAGTTAGTATTTTCGAAAAGCATTTTGAAGAAGAAAAATATTTAAAATATTATTGTAAGATTTAAGTAATCTATAAGTTATAGAAAATCGAATTTTTCATTCCTAAAATTAGTCTCTATTCAAAAATTTGTTATCAATCAAAGTAAGGATTCAAATTGTACTTCTCATCTAGTCTATTACTTTACCCTAAGTCATATGCACCTTGTGACCGTGAAAATTTTGACTAAGGGTTCTTTAACTCTAACTCTTATGCCTTATTTATATATATATATATATATTTGGTGGTGTTATTCCTTAGTTCTATTAGGCTTTCTAATCTGCCCATGTAACGAGCCTTTAATCGATGACTCCCAAACCAAACGATCTTAGGGCACCGGTGAGAAAACACCCCAAGGACTTAAGGACTCGAGCAAACAAGGCCACAAAACTAAGGATTTTATTATTTGAACCACTTTTAGGCGTGAATACTTATGCTTTATTAGGCACAAATACCCAGCTTAATCAGAGAATTTTTTTTTAATATATTTTTTTCTCAAACTTATCTAATCATCTTTCGCATAAATACTAAGGCTTGCTTAGGCCAAAGCACCTAGCTAATCAATAATTAGATTTGTTCATAGATATTTTGTTTTTTTTCTTTTTTTTTATATATAAGGCATAAGAATCTTTGTTCTTGAACCCTAAGTATGTAAGTGTATGAAATGTGCATATTTCATTAAGGTAAAGATCAAGACTAAATTACTTTGACAAATTATCTTCCTAACCCTAAAAATCAAACAAATAATCTTATTTTGACCAAGTATAAGAAATCCTAATTATGATTTTCCTATTCCTTAAAATTGACTTAATTTCTTACAAAAAATATGTCAAAATATTGTTTCTATTTTCAAAAAGTTTTTAAAGTAAAGAAAGTGTTAGTTTTTTTTCTTTCTTTTTTTTAATAAAAAAAAAACCTAAGTTATGTTAGACCCTCCCCCACACCTATCTTATGCATTGTCCTCAATGTATGAATTAATGCATAGATGCATGAAAAAGAAGAAAGGAAGAAAAATATTACCTTAAGGTGGTGGTTCCGGTGGAGGTCTGATTGGGCCAAGCGTTTCTGCCCAATCTAGATATTGTGGATTTTCATGAAACCCACCTTTCATCACCTCTTTCTTATTAATATTTTTATAATCCCCAACATGAACAGGATCATGCAAGATCCTAGCATGAAATTTTTCCCGGTTATATGACCAGTCTTGGGATATCATCACAGAGTCATATTGATCTAAACTTTGGTCCAACAATGGAATGTGATTTTGTGGAATGGATGATTTGGGCTCAACAATGAAGGGAATAGAAACCGATATTGACTCGGGAATAGAACTCAAATCAAGTTTAGGTTCGAGAGTCAGAGTTGGTTCATGGATTTGGTCCAAATCATAGAATTGAAGTTCACATTCATTTCCCAATAATGGAATGTGACTATCTAGAATAAGTGGTTCATGTTCAAGCTCTATAGGGATAAGAATCAGTGTTGGCTTCAGAATTAAGTCCGAATCGGGTAAGGATACTGGAGTCAACATAGATTCAAAAAGTGAAACTGAATCACAATATTGAGAATCGGTATCACATTCATCTTCAAGTTCAATCTCATTGAAATAAAAACTTGCCAATTTATCAATGGGTTGATATTGGTCAAGTCCAAAGTTTTGTGGTGAAATCGAATCTTGGTTAAAATCTCTAAGATACCATGATTCTTCGTCAATATGGCTAGGAGAATCAGGAGTGGTTGAAAATATGTTAGGTAGAGTTTCCTCATTCCTATCATTAATTGTTTTAACCAAATGACTCACTTTTGCTTCTAGCCTATTAAGAGATTGGAGACGAACCATTTGGGATTGAACACAATTATTTTGGGACTGAATCATGAATTCCATATTCTTTTCTAAGTCAACAGGTTCTTCTTGTTGTGGATGGACTTGGAAACTAGAGTAAGGATCTTGGATTTGGGAATTGTTTGGGAGAATTGAGTCCGCTATGATTTGTACTTGTCGGGTGGACTCAAGAAAGGCTTCAAAAGTCTTTTCTAAAGAAGATTTCTCTTCCATAGGTTGGTCTTGGTATGAAGCGATTTGTTGGTAAGGTTGTTGATAGTAAGACTTAGGGGAGTTGTATCCCCACTGACTCGGTGGAGAGTGGTGATGATTGTCTCATTCTTGTTCATAATACTGGGATTGGGGCATATTATGATTCAGATAAGACCAATCTGGCATACTTGATTGGTTAGAGTTATGTAATGCCGGGTTGGTAATATCTGAACTGAAAGAGGTTGGGGTGAAATATGGATTTGAGTTATAATCAGAATAATTGTAATTATAATCCATTTTCACAAGAACAAACAAAAACAAACAAATAACAAACAAGAAAAAAAAGAAAAATCTAGCATGTGTTAGGGTAGAGCTTAGACCTAGACGACTCCTAACTGGTTAGACTGTCCATAGGAGGTATAATACAGACTTTGACCACAAGCTAATCAGCCAGGTCAGGGCAAAGTTGGTGGGAGGTTATCCGTCAAAGACGTTCCTTAATTAAGTAACCACCAACCTTCGGGCTTTCGGCCCTTAATCCCCTTCCTAGACACTGATTTGGTAGGAGTCAAATTCTAATATCTTTCCCCCTTAGGATAATCTCCTAATTGAGTCCGAGATGTCCCTAGGGCCAACGTCTACTTATTTTTAGTTAGGCTTGGGTTAGTGAGTGAGGAGATTGTTTGTGGGCTAAGGGAGGGTAATGACTTCCCCACCTTATCTTGCTTATAGGACAAGCCCTTAAGATTGATTTAGTGCAGTGTACAAGAAAAGCAACACTTAAGCAATGTAAACAATCTAAAAGTGTTCTTATACTAGATGCTATGCACACGTACCTTTGCTCTAGCACTCTTCAACAGTAAATAGAAAATGTAATGAAATAGACGCGTGCCTAAATGCAAAGTCTAAATCATTTTTATCATTTACAATCAACTTTTTACTGTTGTATTAGAAATATATATACAGTGAGTCAAACAAGGAGATAAATTGCTACAGAAATTCAGATTTTCAATTCAGCCAACCTGCAAAAATACAGGTTAGTAGTTCACTCAGTTTTGCCACTGGAATGCAGCAAATCTAAGGGCTTCTTGGCTCTGCTTTCTTGAGCAGAGTCCAAAGCCACTTATGTGTCCACTGCAACAAGGATTCCTTGTTATTAAATCTGTACAAAAAAAAAATAAAGAAGAAAGTTAACCAAAAATGTAAACTTTAAAGAGAATTTTACTTACCGTCCCTCCCCGGCAACGGCGCCAAAATTTTGATCGAGCCAAACCTACACATAAAAATACAGAAATTTAGAACAGTGCAAAGTCCTCAATTCTACCGTGTAGCTTAGGGCTAACGGGTCGTGATCCACAGGGAGGGACAGCGATGGAAGCGTTATGTAAGTTTCTTCTTTTAATTTACCAAAATTAGTTAATACTTATCTTCTCAGTTAATAAAAAGAAAATAAAAATGTTAAGTTAAGTTAAGAAGAAGATGATAGAAGAAGAGATGATGGTATCGTTGTTGTTTTATTTATAAAAGAAAAGAAACAAAAAAAATAAAGAAAAGTGTGATGCAAAGATTAGAAATAAAAATGCAAAGATTAGAAATAAAAAGAAAAAAAAAGAATATTTACCTTTACGGTTGAACCATAAATGAAATTTACCTTCGCATCGAGTAAAGCAAAGTAGTATAAAAGAAGAAAGGAAAGAATGGCTTCAGCGAGATTGAGCACAATGAACCTCCATTGATTGTCACCTTCAATATAGGCTTCTTGAAGAAAAAATTACAATAGTGTCACTCTAAAATAACTCTTCCTCTCTTTTAATCATGCAACTCTCTCTAGCCTAAAAATAAAATAAAATAAAGAAAATAAAAATTACATTGAAGAAGAAAAGAAAACCTAAACTAAAGCTCTCTCTGAAGTGGTGCCTCTCCTTTGAAGTGGTCCTCCTTTGAAGTGGTCCTCCTCTTTCTTCCCTTGCCTTTGAGATTGCAGGTATTTGTAGCAGAGATTAGAGGAGTATAAAGATAGGGAAAGCTGGCTTTTCTGAAATTTGAATCCTCCCCTTATCTCCATACTGGATTTATCAAGAATTCTGTTCTGCAGCTTGATGACGTGTTGAGTGCTGAATATTGCTTAACATATGACAGAATTAGAACGAATGATCAACAGAAGAATTGTAGAAATTTAAGTCTTCTTTCTGTAGCATCTTGAATCATCAGATTTGAGATTCGGTAGCAAAAGATATGATTAAAATGCTAAACTGTATCCAGTCTGATTTGCTCTGATCTTCAGCTGAACATTTGCCCCAATCCTTGATTTGTTATAACTAGATCTGGGATCATCCTTAGCTAACCAAATAGATCCAGTTAAATCTGATTTTAACTGGTATTTATTTGGTTTAATCCTCTTTCTCTTCATTATTATCTTCTGCAAAATAAATATTTAAGACAAGGAAATTAGCAGATTTATTACACGATAAATGTAGGAATGTAATGAAAAGAATGCAAAATATGTATACGATCAATGTATATGTATAAACAATAGTTTGGATAAAATAGACATATACATGAAATTAAATAAGAATACATAAAGCAAATTCAAAAATGGGAATACAAGTTTAAAATGTATGAATCATCAAAACTAGACTATACTAGCACATCTAATGGGTTCAAATAAGCACTCAAGCTCAAACATATATAGATTTATTTGTGGCCCATTATATGTATAAGTATAAATCCTAGTCTTAATGAAAACTAACATTTAAACTAGTAATCAACGCATGAAGCATAAAAATAAGATATGAATAAACATGAAAAACATAAACATGATTATTATGTAAATCCACATGTTATTAAACCTATGATAAACATGATAGCTAAACTAAGGTGAGAACACTAAATATGGGTCCATATAAACATGGGTGTCTCAAATACTATACATGTATGTCAATGGTCTAATAAACATGGCATTTTCATAATGATCATATAAACAATAAAACATGCTATAAACAATGAACATGAAAAGCATGCATAAATAAATAAGGAGTAAGAGACCGTTACCAAAACCTATGAGGTAACTTTTCCTTGTCTCCAAAACATGGTGATCTTCCCACCAAACCTTCCCTTGAAAGCGATGCATCCAAATAGTCTCCTTTAAGCTCAGAACACATCCACTCCAAGGTACCGCTACTCTCACGTCATGTGAGAGCCCACACCTACATCAAACATAAGAGGGGTGGTCTTTGGTACCCATAACTTTTTGGGTCCATGGGGGTTAGTACCTTCTCTAATCCAAACAAAATATTTGCTAAATTACAATCATGTATACGATCAAAACAAAATTTAGCAAGGTGGCCTTTACGTCCACAATGTGTATAAGTGTACACATGAGCATACATAGTGTGATGGTGTCCGTGAGGAGCATGTGTATGCTGTGGAGGGTGTGCATGAATAATAGGAACTTGTTTCTTTCGAAACAAGGATTCCAAGCGTGTATGGCTCTTGGCACAATGGCTCAAGGTGGAGCCCAAACAAAATCTACACTCTTCTTAAGCAAGGATATATCCTTCTCAATTAAAGAAGAAGTGAGGCATGCAATAGGTGAAGTGTGTGATACTACACTATCATGGCAAACATGTGAATCAATTTTATTTTGTAAAACAATATTTTTCTTTAAACAAATATCTAAATCATTAGAAATAGAAATTATTTTATTTTTCAAAACAACATTCTCTTTTAAAACAAAATCAACTTTTGAAGACAAATTTTCATTTTTCTTCAAAAGTGTTTCACAATCATTTTTAGATTTTAAAAATTTATTTTCTTTTAGTGCAAGTTCAAGTTGAGATCTCAATGAATCCCTTTCATTAGAAATCTCCTCTTTCTCTTGCAAAACAATGTCAAGTCTAGAAATCAAATTTTTATTTTCATTGTCAAGGCCTAGACTTTTCTTTTCAAAATTTATATTTTTCTAAAAGTTTTTCACAAACAATGGAAAGTTCTTCATTCAAAGCATGGGCATCAACATAGTCATCACATGAAGAACTAACACTATCATTATCTAGTTGAGATTCCGATTGTACCTCAAGGGAGTCATTCCCTTGGACCATATAGCATTGAGAATCAGATTCTCCACTAGTTTCCTCTTCTATTGGATAGGCATTTGAAGCTTGGAGGTGGTTGTGGTTGTCAACATATTCCACACTGCAAATGCGGAATCAAAGTTAGAAGCAAGTATAAGATATTCTTTATTTAATGTGCTTCTAATAGCCTCAAGGGCTAGTGCATTGGCCCCTATATGCTTGCTATCACTAAGGTAGGATTCCTTGGTAATGGCAAGGTGAACCTTATATCCTAGGGTTTGTAAATAAATGGACATCTTAGTCTTTCAAACAACAATGTTGGAAGGTTCAAACATAGGTGGGGTCATGAAGGCCATGGGTCCAAACTATATGTGTGCAAACAAGCAAATGCAAATGAAGATTAGCAAACAAAGATCTCACTCCTAGGATGTTAAGCCCAAAGTATCAGGAGCGTAGGCTCTGATACCAATTGAAAAACACCTAGAGGGGGGTGAATAGGTGTAAATGCTAATCTATAAACTAAATGAACTAAATGCGGAAGCTTAAATAAATTTTGCAACACACTTAATACAACCAACAAGTGTAGCCGAATTCCCCATGAAGGGCTCTGGACTAACTCCTCTTGATTCCCCTAGATAAGGGTTGAGGTGCTATATGAAGCTCTTGTGGTTAAGTATAAGTGAGGCACACACAAGCAAGCCAAGCATATAAAGATGAACAATATGAATATATGCAAGGCATAAATGCAAGCAAATAAGATATGGCAATATGAATGATACTATGCACAAATAAAGGAGAGAGGGTTAAGAGAAATTGGATCAAACGCAAACACAATGATATGTTTCGAGGTTCGAGCCCCTAGCTCTACATCCCCGCCTTCACCACCGTGAAGGATTTCCAATCCACTAAAGGAGTACCGAACTCCTCTCTCAACCTTACAATGCCACCGAGGCAATACAACCACAATCCACCTCTACCGAAGAGGGATAAGCCCCGTAGCCAACAACCAAACTCCACCTCACACTAGAGAGAGCAAACACAAACCTCAACCTCTACCAAAGAGGGAGCAACCCAACAATGAAAAGGGTTTACAATTGGTGGTATCTTTCAACCACAAACAATCTCTCTTTTTTCCACAAACAAAAGATCCTAATAGAATAGGATAGGTGATAGCTCAAGTGGAAAAACTAGGTGTTTGGAAAACAAGAACTCAAAGAAATAATCTTGGGAAAATTCTTGAAGATAATAGAAATGAAGAACAAACACAAATCTCCAAAATACTATTTCCTTTGATTTTCCAAAAACTAAAACAATACAAAGATAAATCTTTTTGGCACAAAACTCTTTTGAAAACTTGTTTAAAAAAGTAGAGAAAGTCTGAAAATTTTAGCTCTAAAAATCTTAGCCAAAATCCCAAAGAAATGGGGTATTTATAGCCCAAACAGAAAATTAGCCGTTAGGCTGATCTGGCAGCCTGACAGGCTGGCGGTCGACCGCCAATAGTCATTAATATGACCGTTAGGCAATCCCGGTCAACCGCCCAGATACAGAGAGCAAAGCTCTCTGGTCCGGTCGACCGTCCCACTGTACTGCCAGACGTGCACAGCTCTGTGCACGTCGGTCGACCACACTGTTGACTGGCCCTTGGTGCGGTCGACTGAGCGGTCGACCGACCTGGCCTGTCAGCCAGTTCTGGGTCAGAAACTGGATCAGAAAAACATGTTAAAATTATTTTAATAAATCTTGTAAAATCTTGTAAAAATACCCAAAAATAGTTTTATCATTTTGCATTGATATATAAACTTGTGATAAACATTTTAACTCAAATATCAAGCATATGAAATCATTTTTGTGTTTTAACATTTTTACCAAAAACCAAAACTTGTATTTTATCAAACTTGTATTTTTCAACATATGAATAGGAAAGTCAAAATAAGTTTGTCTAAGAAGTTTAAGCATGCATGTATAGAAAGAATACATCTACTATACATATAAACCATTTAAACTTGTTTGATCAATCTATTCATGAGAACAAATATCGGTTAAACTAAAAACCGAAAAATCCATAAAACGTGTGTGTTGTGCACTTGAGCATATCAACTATACTAAGCTTTACAAATGGATCTAAACACACTAAAATAAAACTAGGATACCTAAGTCTTCTTGATGATCTTCCATCTTCCGACTCGATCCCAAACGTGGTCCACCGAGTGCAAAGGTATGATCTTGATCCTCGGGCACTGGAATCACTTGTGAAAGCTTCCAAACTCCTCTTTTTGAAGCAATCACCAACTAATATCTTATTTAATGATCTGAAACTAAAATCACAAGATTATTAGTAAACATAACTACATGAGTTAATCATCATCAAAACTAGAGAGGAAGGCCTCCGGGCCAACAAGGTGTGGGGGAGGGTCTAACATAACTTAGTTTTTTCTTTTTATTAAAAAAATTATTAACATTTTCTTTACTTTTAAACACTTTTTGAAAATAGAAACAATACTTTGACATATTTTTTGTAAGAAATTAAGTTAATTTTAAGGAATAAGAAAATCCAAATTAGGATTTCTTATACTTGGTCAAAATAAGATTATTTGTTTGATTTTTAGGGTTAGGAAGAAAATTTGTCAAAGTAATTTAGTCTTGATCTTTACCTTAATGAAATATGCACACTTCATACACTTACACACTTAGGGTTCAAAAATAAAAATTCTTATGCCTTATAAAAAATAAAAAAAAGAAAAAAAAAGAGATAAACAAATCTAATTATTGATTATCTAGGTGCTTTGGCCTAAGCAAGCCTTAGTATTTATGCGAAAGATGATTAGATAAGTTTGAAAAAATATATAAAAACCCTCTGATTAAGCTGGGTATTTGTGCCTAATAAAGCATAAGTATTCACGCTTAAAAGGGGTTCATATAATTAAATCCTTAGTTTTGTGGCCTTATTTGCTCGAGTCCTTAAGTCCTTGGGGTGTTTTCTCACCCGGTGCCCTAAGACCGTTTGGTTTGGGAGTCATCGATTAAAGGCTCGTTACATGGGCAGATTAGAAAGCCTAATAGAACTAAGGAATAACACCATAAAATATATATATATAATAAATAAGGCATAAGAGTTAGAGTCAATGAACCCTTAGTCAAAATTTTCACAATCACAAGGTGCATATGACTTAGGGTAAAGTAATAGACTAGATGAGAAGTACAATTTGACTCCTTACTTTGATTGATAACAAATTTTTGAATAGAGACTAAGTTTAGGAATGAAAAATTCAGTTTTTCTATAACTTATAGATTGCTTAAATCTTACAATTATATTCAAATATTTTTCTCTTTCAAAATGCTTTTCGAAAATACTAACTCTTGTTTCCCTTTGTTTATGGATTTTGTGGGTGTAATCCGCTGAAAACCCTCACGAGACAAAACTCGTCCTCTAGGGGAAACCTAGAGGTTTAACGGCTTGTTACACATGCTCAGTGCAATCGCGTGACCTGCGAAAGTGGTCTAATAATCCTTAGTATAGTTTAGTTGTTTTGCTCGAGGACGAGCAAAAGATAGGTATGGGGATGTGATTGGTCGCTAATGTTGCATATTTAGTATCATATTTTCATACTTATTATAGAATAAAATTTACATTGTCCTAATTAAATGTTTAATTTATTTGCAGGCCCATTCTTTAAGGAGATGAAGAGAAATGAGCCCAAAAGCTCACCAAAATTCTGAATTAAATCAGAATTAATTCGAGCTCATTGAATCAGGGCAAATCAAGAGGTTGAAAACCGGTTGAGAAGAATCCTCTCAGAATCGATCGGTTAAAGCCAAGAATCACAGGCCATTCCATCACAATACTGGACTCAAACGAGAAAACCAACTGAAGATTAAAGCATAAGGAAAAAGTAGGGAAACCCACTAACAGGGTGTGGCCACCTGGCCACACCCTGGCCGCGGCTTTCCGCGGCCAAACTAATTCTGTTGGGGAAGCGTTGCTCCCCCAATCTTCACGGGATCTTACCTGTTAGGGTTTTGCCTATAAAAGCCAGTATTTGCACTGAAAATGGACGACCATGCAGAGATAAGATTTAGTCTAGTTTTTATTCTTTGTAGTATAGGTTTTTCTTTTCTTTTATGTAATTTTAATTTGTATGTAAGCTTAGGTTAGATTGAGATTCATGTAAGTAAGAGAGAGAGGCTTATGTTGAGAGTGACACCGATGTACCCTTCTCCTTTCTTCCATTATTTCTGTAAGCAATAAAAGGTAAATTTCTTTATGTTTGTCTCTTTACTTTTTCTTTCTTTTTCTTCTTTCTACTTTACCCCTTTTGGTTTTGATGAGCATGCAAGTGAATCCAGAAGCATAAGTATAACGATGTTGTGTGAGTGCCAACGATAGTTCATGAAGACGTTCTCCTCCTCAAGATCTGTATCACTTCATTCTTGCTCCGCTTGATGATATAATGCGAACGGGGACTGAGCTCGATCCTATGATCTATACATTGAACGCCTCCAAGCAAGGTAGAATATGCAAGGGTTCCAGGTAATGTTGGCCCAAAGACCTATCACCCTAGTTTTGATGATGATCAACTCATGAAGTTATGATTACTAATGATCTTGTGTTTAATTAGTGACAGATTCCTTATCAAGATCTTAGTAGGTGTGGAGCTTCAACAAAGGTTTTAAAGACAAGTTGGAAGCTAGCACCGGTTGATTCACGAGCCTATGCATCAAGAACACATCTAGAGATGAGCTCGGTGGATTGCATTTGGACCAAGTCAAGAAGATGAGAAGCCTTCAAGGGAAGACTTCAAGAAGTTGAAGACTTGTGTCTAGGTATAAGATTTTTGTTTGTTTAGTTAAAAATGTAAAGGATAGATAGTTGGTGGATTGCTCAAGTCTATATCACACACACTCTTGATAGAACTCTTGATAGAATGATTTTCATAAAGATTTTCCTTGTTAAGAAAAGATTTTTATTTGTGATAAAATACAATTTGGTTTTTGGTATTCATGTATATCCAAAACCATGTTTAGAGCCTTATGTCAAAAACTAGATATTCATCTTATTTGTGTAGTGGATCATATCCATACACACTATGCTTTAAAAGTATATCTTGTTTTTGTATTTGATGAGATTTTCCTTATGACAAAATATCTACTTTGGGTTTTGGTAATTTCTTATATACATATCCTTTAACCAAAACAAGTTTAGTGCTTTATGTCAAAACTAGATATTTCATCTTGATTGTGTGTGGTGGATCATATCCATACACACTTTGCTTTATAAGTTCAAAATATCTTGTTTTTGTATTTTGTGAAGTTATGGAAAAACAAGTTTTAGAAAAACATATTTTTAGAAAAACAGTTTTTATTTTGATTGAAACTATTTTTCTGGATTTACTGTGAATTTCTGGGATTTTATTAAGCCAAAAGACCAATCCTTAATCCCTATTTTCTGGTTCTGCCAGTTCTGATTTTTCAGAACTGACAGAGGCCGGTCGACCGGGTCGGTCGACCGGACGTGCACGACGTGCACGCCAGTGTGCACTGGAGAACGATCGACCGGGCCGTCGACCGCTTCAGAGAGCTTTGCTCTCGGGAATTATCGGTCGACCGGGCCGGTCGACCGACAGAGAGTTAACTCTCTTCTCCAGTTGCGCGGTCGACCGGGCCGGTCGACCGGAGGCTGCAACGGTCGGATTTTTTACCGTTGCCGGTCGACCGGACCCGGTCGACCGGAAGCTCTGACAGAGCCCAACGGTCAGATTTTTTGGCCTCTATAAAAGGGGGTTTTGTCATTGTTTTGAGCCAAGATTTGAGGAGAGCTTTTGTCCAGTTTTTCTGATACTTTTAGAAGAGTTTCTCCACAATATTTGAGAGCAAATATTTCCTATCTTAAGGGAAGTTTTATCAAGAGAGTGTAAAGTGATTCTTGAGTTTTCCATCAAAGCTTTCTTTCCTTGTTTTTTCTCACACTACACTTGAGCTTCCATTGTATATCTATCCTATAGGGAGAGTTTGTTGTAGTGAGTTTGTAATTGGTGATCAAGTGTTAGATCACCAAAGAGATTTCCTTTGTATTTGAGGAGACGGGCAAGTGTGCTCGTTGGTGGTTAGAGTTCGGTTGTGAACTCTTGGTGGTTTGAGGTGCGGCCTCGGCGAGTCGGTGGACTTGCGTGTGTAAGGGACTTTGGAGTCCGAGAGCTTGTAGGTGTTGCGGCACCGAGGAGAGATCCGGTGGGATCTTACATAGTGGAAATCCTTCGTGTGTCGAAGGCGGGAATGTAGAGCAAGTGTGCTCGAACCTCGAAACATACCCTTGTGTTTGCGATTGCTATCTCTTGCTCTCTCTCTCTTTGTCTCTTGTTATATCTTGCATTACTTACATTGTCTTTACTATTACATGCTTGATATTCCCTTGTGCTTAATTGTTATATACTTGCGTGGGATTGCTTGATAACACTAGTATTCAACCAAGAGAGCCAACGCGGCACCTCAACCCATTCAAGGGGAATCTAGAGGAGCTTGTCCAGAGCCTCGCAAGAGGAATTCGGCAACACTCTTGTGTTATACATAAGTGTTTAATTAAAGAAGTTTTATTTGGTCAACTTAGTTTTAATTCCGCATTATTTGTTCATAAGTGACCATTAGATTAGCCATCACCTATTCACCCCCCTCTAGGTGATCTTACAATTTGGTATCAGAGCTAGTGCTCTTGATATTGGGTCTAACAACCTAAGAGTTAAAGATCCTCGTTTAGGCTAATCACAAGATTTGTACACACACAATGGACTTCATGTCACCACCCACCTTTGACATCCTTAACATCCAAATTTGGAAGGTTAAGATGTCTTTGTTCCTCAAAGGACTTGGCCTTAGTGTATATCTTGCCACAACTAATAAAGAATATTGCTTAAATGGTAAGAAAATTGAGGCTAATGCAAAGGCCCTACATGCTTTAGTATCTAGCTTAGATGATGATTATTTGTCTAAGTTGACTAATCTTAACTCGGCTTTTGTAGTATGGAACACCCTCACCTCCCTTGGCGAAAAGGATTTATACTATGCGGGGAGCGATTCGGACGTTGGGAGCGACACCTCCAACGTATGCTACATGGTCCAAGGGGATAACCCCCTTGAGGTAAACACCGAATCCGATGATGAGGATGTAGACATGTCATATGATGAGCTTGCTACCTTTTGTCATCTTGTGCTTGAAAAATATGACATGATAAAAAGAAAAATAAAAATTTGAAAAAGGAACTTGATTGCTTGCATGTAGAACATGACTCTTTTAGAAGTAACATTGCATGTTTAGAAAAAGATAATAAAATTTTGAAAAAGAATTTTGATGCCATGCTTAATGATAAAGATTTATTAGAAAATAAAATGGCATGCTTAGAAAAAGAAAATGAGTTTTTGAAAATGAGAATGTTTCCCTTATGTCTAAATTAAATAATTTATGTAAAGGAAACATTGATTTGAAAAATAAAATTGATATGGTGGAAAAACAAAAAGAAGTTGTTTTTCAAGAAAATAAATCTTTAAAAAGAAAACTATGTGAAAAAGAAAAAGATTTTGTTTCACAAAAGAAAAAGAAAATTGATCATATATCTCACCATGCTTTACATGCCACCACAAATGAGATAAATGTTTTGAAAAATAAAATGGATAATTTGAGTTCAACTTTGAACTCTTGTGCATTTAATCATACTAAGTTGGAGTCAATGTTTTCAAAGAAACAAACTCCTCATGCTCATGCACATACTCATCATGCTCATGCTTATGTTGCACATCACGATCACAATCACACTCATAAGCATCATACTAAGATGTACACATGTACACATTGTGGCCGCAAAGGCCATTTAGCAAAATTTTATTTTGATAAGAAACCTCATTTGTATTTTGCTAAGTATAATAGATTTTGGGATCCTTACAATAAAGCTAACCCCAAAGGACCCAAGAAAGTATGGGTACCAAAACCCCACCCTTTGATTTTGATGTAGGTGAGGGCTCTCACAAAACGTGAGAGGATTGGTGCTTGATAGCGGATGCAATGGACATGATGGACAAACTTTTGGATGCATTGCTATCAAGGAGATTTTGGTGGGAAAGACCACCATGCTTGGAGTTTTGGAGTTGGTAACAATTTCTAAACTCCTATTTTATTTATGTACATGCTTTTATTTTCATAATATCATTCATAGCATGTTCATGTTTTAAGATTTTATGTGCTTCATGTGGCATTTACATGCTTAAATGTAGAATATGTCAAAACTTGCATTTATACATATATGAATAGTGAACTACAATTGACTCATATATATTTGAACTTCATGCTCATTTGTATCCACTATATGCATGTGTATAGGCTAGTTTTGATGATTCGGTCATTTATACTTGTTATGCCTATCTTTGATCTTACTTCATGTATATGTGTGTTTAATTCAAATCTAATAAATATACATGTATACCCTTGAGTCACTTGCCTTCATGTAATATATATTGGACTCTTTTCATATTTGGGATATGTATGCATATTGTTAGGATTGGATTAATCATACATATACCATGAAGATTAGTGTTTTGATGAAAAATGATTTTTCGTGCTTTTGTTAAAAATGTGTCTTATGATCTTTTTGAGCTTAAATGTCTATTTTCATAAAAATGCTATTTACATGATTGTTTAACACTCACATTTCTTGTTAAAATCATTTATGAGCCTAATAGACCATGAGTGCTTAAATTTTTTATGTATTTAGTTATGTTTATGAAAACATATGATTTGATATATTTGAAGGATCTTTAACTAGTTTGTCAAAAATCTATTTATACTAGTTATCTATTCTTCAAATAGTTTTTGAGATTTACACATGATCCTACTTTACAATAATTTGGATAAATTATTTTGTATTCTCAAGATTTGATGATTCATGATTTGAATATTAGTTTAAGTGTTAGCTTTTGTCAACACTAGGATTTATACTTGTACATATCATGGGCCACAAATAAATCTATTTATATTTGTGCTTGAATGCTTATTTGAACCCATGAAATGTGCTTGTATTGCTTAGTTTGATGATTCATACATCTTTAAACTTATATTCTCTCTTTGGATTTGATTTATGATCATGTGCTTTTCATTTCATGTATATGTGCATTTGGCCAAACTTTAAGATATACATGTATACCTCTTGAGTCATTTGTCTTTCATGCAAATCTACATATATGGACTCAATTGCATTAGGGATATGTATGTATGCTTCTTGTGTTGACAAATATACATATACCTTGAAATATAATTATTTTAAAATAAAGAAATTTTTGTGATGATTTTCATGCTTTCAAAAATTTATGTTTTAAAGGAATATTGAACTTTATTGCTATTTTTCATGATGCCATGTTCCACATAACACTAGTACACTCACTTCTTTTCAATATGGACTTTATGGATACTAGAGTGTTTTTAGTGCCTTGTGTTTCATTGATATTTCATGAAAAACCTTGATTTATTCCTTGATTGAAGGATTCCGTACTAGTTGTTAAACACCTTCATTTAACTAGTTCGAATTCTTCATGTGGTAGATTATATGATATATACACTTAAGCTTAATTTTCAATGGTATCATTGGATATTTCAATTGGTATCAATTTGACCTCCTCTGTATATACTCATATTTTTGCTTTCCCATATATGTATGTATCACCTTCAATTGATATTAGTTCTTCATACATATATATGATTTGTTGTGTGCTTGTATCTAAATGGACTTATATTTTTAAAGCACAAAGTTGTTAATGCTAAGCTTACTTCAAATCTTATTTATCTTCAAGCTTATGCATTGTATTTCATAATTGGTATCAAAATTCAAAATTTGGTTGTTCTACATTTGGTACCTTAAAAGAAAATATTGTATTTTAAGATATTTCAAAATTTTGTTTTCATAAGAAAATATTCAAAATTTTTGATTTGTATTGCCCCTCCTAGACTTCTTTATTTTTGACATAAAGGGGGAGAAAATTTGTTGATTTGATTTTACTTTGAACCCTTTGTTGATGATTGACAAAAAGGGGGAGAAGTATTTGTGTTTTTGTTTTGATATATATGCATGATTTCCTTGCTTAAGGGGGAGAAGTATTTGTCCTTCTTACTTAAGGGGAATTAAGATTTGTATTTATGCATATGTGTTTTGATTTATGCAAATAGGAGTAAAAAGATTTTGATTTATGCTTTTTGCGTCCATATTCATGTGCTTCATGATCATATTTATTATTTATTTTGTATGCATGAGTTAAGGGGGAGCTTCTTTGAAGCTTTACTTTAATCCATGCATATATAACGTCATGAGTTTTGTCATCATCAAAAAGGGGAGATTGTTGGCCCAAAGACCTATCACCCTAGTTTGATGATGATCAACTCATGAAGTTATGATTACTAATGATCTTGTGTTAATTAGTGACAGATTCCTTATCAAGATCTTAGTAGGTGTGGAGCTTCAACAAAGGTTTTAAAGACAAGTTGGAAGCTAGCACCGGTTGATTCACGAGCCTATGCATCAAGAACACATCTAGAGATGAGCTCGGTGGATTGCATTTGGACCAAGTCAAGAAGATGAGAAGCCTTCAAGGGAAGACTTCAAGAAGTTGAAGACTTGTGTCTAGGTATAAGATTTTGTTTGTTTTAGTTAAAAATGTAAAGGATAGATAGTTGGTGGATTGCTCAAGTCTATATCACACACACTCTTGATAGAACTCTTGATAGAATGATTTTCATAAAAGATTTCCTAGTTAAGAAAAGATTTTTATTTGTGATAAAATACAATTTGGTTTTTGGTATTCATGTATACATATCTTATATCCAAAACCATGTTTAGAGCCTTATGTCAAAAACTAGATATTCATCTTATTTGTGTAGTGGATCATATCCATACACACTATGCTTTAAAAGTATATCTTGTTTTTGTATTTGATGAGATTTTCCTTATGACAAAATATCTACTTTGGGTTTTGGTAATTTCTTATATACATATCCTTTAACCAAAACAAGTTTAGTGCTTTATGTCAAAAAACTAGATATTTCATCTTGATTGTGTGGTGGATCATATCCATACACACTTTGCTTTATAAGTTCAAAATATCTTGTTTTTGTATTTTGTGAAGTTATGGAAAAACAAGTTTTAGAAAAACATATTTTTAGAAAAACAGTTTTTATTTTGATTGAAACTATTTTTCTGGATTTACTGTGAATTTCTGGGATTTTATTAAGCCAAAAGATCAATCCTTAATCCCTATTTTCTGGTTCTGCCAGTTCTGATTTTTCAGAACTGATAGAGGCCGGTCGACCGGGTCGGTCGACCGGACGTGCACGACGTGCACGCCAGTGTGCACTGGAGAACGGTCGACCGGGCCGGTCGACCGCTTCAGAGAGCTTTGCTCTCGGGAATTATCGGTCGACCGGGCCGGTCGACCGACAGAGAGTTAACTCTCTTCTCCAGTTGCGCGGTCGACCGGGCGGTCGACCGGAGGCTGCAACGGTCGGATTTTTTACCGTTGCCGGTCGACCGGACCGGTCGACCGGAAGCTCTGACAGAGCCCAACGGTCAGATTTTTCTGGCCTCTATAAAAGGGGGTTTTGTCATTGTTTTGAGCCAAGATTTGAGGAGAGCTTTTGTCCAGTTTTTCTGATACTTTTAGAAGAGTTTCTCCACAATATTTGAGAGCAAATATTTCCTATCTTAAGGGAAGTTTTATCAAGAGAGTGTTAAAGTGATTTCTTGAGTTTTCCATCAAAGCTTTCTTTCCTTGTTTTTTCTCACACTACACTTGAGCTTCCATTGTATATCTATCCTATAGGGAGAGTGTTGTAGTGAGTTTGTAATTGGTGATCAAGTGTTAGATCACCAAAGAGATTTCCTTTGTATTTGAGGAGACGGGCAAGTGTGCTCGTTGGTGGTTAGAGTTCGGTTGTGAACTCTTGGTGGTTTGAGGTGCGGCCTCGGCGAGTCGGTGGACTTGCGTGTGTAAGGGACTTTGGAGTCCGAGAGCTTGTAGGTGTTGCGGCACCGAGGAGAGATCCGGTGGGATCTTACATAGTGGAAATCCTTCGTGTGTCGAAGGCGGGGATGTAGAGCAAGTGTGCTCGAACCTCGAAACATACCCTTGTGTTTGCGATTGCTATCTCTTGCTCTCTCTCTCTCTTTGTCTCTTGTTATATCTTGCATTACTTACATTGTCTTTACTATTACATGCTTGATATTCCCTTGTGCTTAATTGTTATATACTTGCGTGGGATTGCTTGATAACACTAGTATTCAACCAAGAGAGCCAACGCGGCACCTCAACCCATTCAAGGGAATCTAGAGGAGCTTGTCCAGAGCCTCGCAAGGGGAATTCGGCAACACTCTTGTGTTATACATAAGTGTTTAATTAAAAGAAGTTTTATTTGGTCAACTTAGTTTTAATTCCGCATTATTTGTTCATAAGTGACCATTAGATTAGCCATCACCTATTCACCCCCCCTCTAGGTGATCTTACAGGTAAGTCATCAACCAAACTACGTGAGTACTTTTTCATCTCCTTTCTTCACTTTTTTATTTCTTAGTTTAGATCACCAACACCCACTTCCTTCATCACTCCTTTTCACTTCTTTGTAAATAATCATTTGTACATAGTCACTTTCTAATTCTCTCCACTTTCTTCATTCTACCGTTTTCTTTCTAACTTTAACATAACTCTTTTTTCATTTTTATTTCTAAAAACAAAGAAGAACTTTCATTTTTCTTCATAAAGATTTCAATACAAACCTTGAACGCTTCTATCGCAAATCCTCCTTGTGGATCACGACCCGCATAGCCACTTGCTATAGCGGTAAGAATTGAGCACTTGCACATGTTTATTCTTAAATCTGAAATTCTTTATTTTTTGTGCAGGTAAAGCTTCAATCAGTACGCTCGGGGTTTAAGCACACTCTCAGTAGCTACCACGAAACCCGTAAGGGTACTAGCCTAGAACCATTGGGTAGCCATCTCGGGAGTGGGTAGAAACCCAGAGTCGGTACCGAGTACCCGCACGAGTTGTTCTATCCTATTACAAGCATGATAATATATCAGTTCGGTTCAAGTCAAGACATGTCCACAGAATATAACACACACACCCGTACAATCACACTAGACTGATACTAAATACAACATAATACTAATTTTAATACAAGTCCATTTTTGGCGAGGAAAGTCACTCGCCTAAAACACCAATTTTTAAAGCTCTACACGTCCGAATTCCCAGGAGAGGAAAAACACGAAGTGAACGAGGGAGAGGGGGGCTTGGCCCTAGGGTGGCTGCCGGCTCTAGGAGTGGTGCGCCACCCCTTGGTGGCCTAGGAAGTGACCGGCCTTAAGCAGGAGGAGGGAGAGAGGCAGGGAAGGGTGATGGCTTTGGTGATGGTGTTATTTGGTGAAGGAGATGAATTTTGATGGAGTAATGAAAAAGAAAGTGAAGGAGGTGATGATGAAGGTGATGTTGGAGGTTAAAGTAGTGGAGATGGAGGTGGTGTTGTGGTGGTAAGAGTGGAGATGGTGGTGATGGAGAGGAAGTGAAAGGAGATGGTGGTGAAGATGGAAGTTTCGTAGTGGTGGTGAAGGAGTTTGTTGAAGGTGGTGAAGTCGTCAGAATAGTCGCCGGAAAGGTCATCGGAGTGGTTGTCGAAGGGCTTATCGGAGAAGAGGGGCTGGCTCCTAGCCAAGGAGGGTGGCCGACCTAGGTATAGGTGGTGGAGTGGTGGTTTTGTGGAGAGATTTGTAGATGGTGGTTGTTTTGGAGGAGGTAAAGGAGATGGTGGGTTTTGATGGAGTTTTAGAGTTTGTGGTGTTTTTAATGGAGATGGAGGAGGAAGAAGATGATGGCAGGGTTTGGTAGAAGTTGTGATTGCGGTGGTTGTGGTGGAGATGAAGGAGGAGTTGGTGGTGGTTAGGGTTTTGATGGAGAAAATGAAAAGGGAAGAAGGAGAAAAGGGTTTTGTATTTGGTATTAGAGTTAAAGGAGAAGAAAAAAGGATTTGGGTGAGGGTTTTTTTAAATGGAGAGGGTGAGGTGGCCTTTGGCCGGCCATGGTGATGGGAGAGGGGTTTGAGTGGTTTGGGATATTTTGGAGGAGATATTTTGATGGAAAGGTGTAGAAGGAAATGGAAGAATGGAGATGTTGTAGAATATAGAAGGAAAAGGAAGGAAAGAAAAAGGAAAAAGAAAAGGAAAGGAAAAAAAGGGAAGATATTTGATTGGAAGAGAAAGTGAAAATAATTAGAGTGGCGGATTCCTCGGATTCGGTTGCGGATGTGGAAAACTTTCGGAAAAATACCGGAATCGTCCGAAAATCAAGTATCTCGGAATGACCCTCAAAAATTCTCAAAAATCAAAATATTATTCTAAGAATTATGGTAAAATCCTTTTCAAGAAATGTTTTATGATTTTTAAATTAAAAATTCTGGAATCGGCCGCCAACCAAATCTGGCAGAAATCTGTTAAATTCTGAAAATTCTCAAAAAATGTATTAAGATAGTAAATATTATTCTAAGAAAATATGTGAAAGCGGTTTCTCAAAATTTGAATTCATTTGTAAATTAAAAATCTGGAAATAAACCAGCGGTACTAATTAATCCCGATTTTAGGGTTTTAAAAAATAATTTAGAAAAATCTAAAAAATCTAAAATATTGAAAAACTGTGTTTAAAACTGAAATCAGTCAATTTGGACTACCGAAAAAGACTAAATCAAATAGTATACTAGGATCGGATCCCCGGTGTTGGCCCAAAAGGTTACACTCTCTATTTGATTAAGTTTTGATGATAACAAAACACATAGAAGCTATTTGGTACTAATAAGTTGTTTTAGAATGAGTTTCAGGTTTGTACTAGTTTTGATGATTTTTCGGCATATTGCAAGGATAATGGCGCTAAAAGCATGTTGATAGGTAAATGGCGCAAGAGGACGTTTTCATAGGAGAGAAAGTTCTAGTTTGGCATAACGTGGCTCGGAGACTTCTTTTATATTTTTAGTTTGTTAAAGGATAGTGTATAGTGTTGAAGCTCAATATTCCCCACACACAAGATTTTGCACATGATTTTCAAAAGACATTTCTCTTTTATATAAACCTGTTTTAATATTTGCAAACTCTATTTTATGTAGTGTACCAAGTCTTGACCAAAAATTATTTTTGAAAATTATTAGATCTTCAAAAACATTTTCAAATATAAAACTGGTTGACCTGTTGCGGTCGACCGGACGGTCGACCGGCTCTATTTCAAGTTAGAACGGTCGACCGGGCGGTCGACCGCGCTTCTGACCGTTTGGATGTGTGCATGTGTGCACGTTACCCGGTCGACCGGGCGGTCGACCGGACCCCATGTCGGTCGACCGTGCTTCGGCCGACTGAAAGCACCATTAGTCTCTGTTTGGGACGGTCGACCGGGCGGTCGACCGTGGGCTGGTAACGGTCATTTTTTTTGAAAACCGGTCGACCGGGCGGTCGACCGTGCGCTAAATTTCAGCCCAAACGGCTAGTTTTTTTTAAACACGTTTTAAAACGTGATTTTCTTCTCCAAACGAATTTTAAGGCTGGATTTGGGTCTAATCTTTCCTGATTATTCATAATAACAGTTTACCTTTTAATCCTTACCTTATCCTATAAATAGGGATGATTAGGGTTGAGAAGAATACAACAATTTTTGCAAAAGAAATCAAAGTTTGAGTCTATTCAAAAGAAGTTTTTGCTCTCAGTTTTTGTGCTCAAAATTCTATCTTTTCTCTGAAGTTTTTGATTCAAAACTCTCTTCAATTTCATTTTACTTTTCACTTACAAAACTTGAGCTTCAATCCTATACATTATTCTCTAGGGTTTTTGTAAGGAAAAAAGTTTTCAAAAGAGAGTTTGTGGTCTTTTGATCACCAAGATATTATTGTATTTGTGGCTCCACTACCTCTGAACTAGAGGAGTGTGATTGAGGAGTTGGGTACTCCCTTGTGGTTGTAATCCTTTGTGGAGGTTATAGTGGTTCGAAAATCCTTCTGGGTGAAGGCAGGGATGTAGAGCTAGGTGCTCGAATCTCGAAACAAATCTCTGTGTTTGCGATTGGTTTATTTGTGTTATTTACTTGCTTTTCGTTCATTATTATATTCTCAATCAATACTCTCACAACAAGATTGCATTGCACACCTCAAACTCTTATTTAGAGGAATCACGAGGAATGAGTTCAGAGCCCTTCACGGGGTATTCGGCTTCTAATCTTGTTTCGGGTGATCGTTGCATCATATCATTTTAAATTTGTGCATTGATTAGCATTATCACCTATTCACCCCCCCTAGGTGATTTCAATTGGTATCAGAGTTAGGACTCTAGTTTTTGGCTTCACATCCTTAGAGAGATCTTAAAATTTGCTAATCACTATTTTCATATCTTCATTCATTCACTAGTAAAGATGCCGATAACATTAAAACCCCTCCCAAATTTGATGGACTCAACTTTCCCATATGGAAAGTTAGGATGACCATTTTTCTACAATCTCTAGGTAGTCTAGTTGCTAAGTCCTTGACCAAGCCTTATAGTAGACCCGAAAGCGAGGAGGACACTTGGTCCGAACTTACCTTCAAGGAATTTGATGCTAATTCAAAGGCTCAAAATGCCCTACTTTTAGCTTTAAATGAGGATGACTTAACACGGGTTATCCATTACAAATCCACCTATGAGATTTGGCAACACTTATTGGTCACTCATGAGGGACATCACAAGTTAAGAGAGCTAACATAGATCTCTTGCGTTCCCAATATGAAAGTTTTAGAATGCTAGAAGATGAATCTATTAATGATATGATTACCAAGTTTACTAAGATTACAAATGCTCTTTCTTCTCTAGGTGATGATATAAGCAATGATCAAAAGGTGCGTAAAGTGATTCGTGCTCTTCCTTCGTCATGGGAAATCAAAGCTATCACTTTGAAGGAGTTGAATGGCAAAGACGAGATGGAGCTCATAAGTCTTATTGGAAACCTTAAGACTCATGAGATGGAGAAGAAGGCTAGAGAAGAAGCGGTACCTCAAAAGAAAAAGTCTATAGCTTTCAAGTCTTCCTCCACCAACTACGATGAAGAAGAAGATGAAGAAGATGATAAAGAGCTATCTCTCTTTGTGAGAAATGTAAAGAGAATGTACCGCAAGAATAAGCTCAACTATAGAAGGCGATGGGAAGGGAAGGAGGAGAAAAGGATCATATGCTACAACTGTCGGAAACCCGGACACATCATGGCCGATTGTCCAGATTTCAAGAAAAAGATGTCCTCCTCCTTGAAGCAAAAGAGGCCGGTTGAAAAGAAGGTGTACAAAGCCACTTGGGATTCGGAAAGTGAATCTGAAGATAAAGTCGACACGGCAAATGTGTGTTTCATGGCAAACACACTAAGGTAACTACCCAACCACTTGAGATGAAAGTGAAATAAGTAGAGAAATGTTAGTACATGCTTTCGTTGAACTTTCAGAAAGTTTTGATGATAAAAAGGTAGAGTGTTCAAAATTGAAAAAGGAAATTGAAATGCTTAAAAATCAACTTGCCATTTCTTCAAAAGAAAAGGATGAACTATCTTCTAATCTTATTTCAACACAAAGAGATTTTGATACCTATAGAGTTGCTTGTAAAGCTAAATTTCCTAACATTGATGAAAATGAATTATCTATGTTAAAAACTAAAATCAATGATTTTGAAAATGTTTTAAAAGAATGTGCTTTTAACACTACTAAATTAGAAGAAATGTTTTCAAAGAAGCATATGCACACTCCACATGCTAAAAATGATAAAACAACTCATGCCAAAACTTCACATGCTCATCATGCCAACACATCACATATCAATCATGCTAAAACTACTCATGCTCACAATTCACATGTTCGTAAGCCACATGCTCATTATGCTTTTAAATATGGAAGAATTTATAAATGTACTTATTGTGGCCAGAATGGCCATTTAGCTAAATTTTGCTATAAACATATAAATAGTACAAATGATCTTGTGTGGGTTCGAAATACTAACTCATTAGGACCCAAGAAAATATGAGTATCAAAATCAAGTCTTAAATTATTTGATGTAGGTACACACCAAGGCTCCAAGACGTAAGGAACGGTGGTACCTTGATAGTGGTTGTTTAAGGCATATGACATGGGACATCAACAATTTCACAACCTTATCAAGGTACGTTGAAGGTGGCACCGTCACCTTCGGAGATAACTCCTAGGGCACCATCATCGGTATAGGTAACATTAAGATTGGTGCATCTCCTTTAATTGAAAATGTAGTTCTTGTTGATGGGCTTAAACATAATTTGCTTAATATAAGTCAACTATGTGATCCTGGTCTCAAAGTTGTATTTGATGAATCTTCTTGCAAAATTTTTGATTGTAAAACCAATGATTGTATTCTTACAGGATTTCGTGAAAATAATGTCTATATTATTGACATGCTTAATTTGGATTGTTCTACTAAATGTTTAAATGCTTTTGATGAGATTTCATGGTTATGGCATAGAAGATTAGGACATGCATCTTTTGATCACCTTGCTAGAATTAATTCTAAGGAATTGGTGAAAGGTATTCCTTGTTTGAAGTTTGAAAAAGACCGCATTTGTGGTGCATGCCAACTGTTGGCCCAAAGGCCCATCACTCTAGTTTTGATGATGATCAACTCATGTAGTTATAGTACTAATGATCTTGTGTTTAATTAGTGACAGATTTATGATCAAGATCTTAGTAGGTGCATAGCTTCAACAAAGGATTTGAAGTCAAGTTTTGGAGCTAGCACGGTTTGATCCAAAGCCATTGGATCGTGTTTGGACAAGTCAAGAAGATGAGAAGGCTTCAAGTGAAGACTTCAAGAAGATGAAGACTTGTGTCTAGGTTTGTTTTTATAAGATTTTGTTTTAGATAAAATGTAAAGGATAGAATAGTTGGTGGATTGCTCAAGTATATTATATACACACACACTCTTGATTTAGTTTGTTTTAGAAAAGTATTTTAACCAAAAACCAAACCGGTATTCAAGTGAAGACTTCTAGTGTTTTGATTTTAGAATTTCTTATATACATATCTTTTATCCAAAACCTTGTTTAGTGCATAATGTCAAAAACATAGATATTTCACCATGTTTGTGTAGTGGATCATATCCATACACTCTATGCTTTCAAAGTTGTTTAAATATCTTGTTTTTGTATTTGAAGAAGTTTTGGAAAAACCAAGTTTGGAAAAATACTATTTTTCATTTAAGCCAATTTTTCCATATTACAAAAATAGTCCAAATTATTTGTAACATGCCTTGATTTTGTGTAAGCATGTTTGTTTATCAAAGTATATTGGTAAAACTATTTTTGTAGATTTTTCATGATTTTATGGGAATTTATTTGAGCCAAAATGACTTAGTTTTATAAATCCTAGAAATTCCCTGACCTGGCTTCTGTCGGTCGACCCGACGGTCGACCGGGCTTGGAAGTCGGCCGACCGACTCGGTCGACCGACGTGCACAGCGTGCACGCCAGTATCTGGCTGGAGGGCGGTCGACCGAGCCGGTCGACCGCCAGAGAGCTTCTACTCTCTGGAAAACCCCGGTCGACCGGATCGGTCGACCGACAGAGAGACTGCTCTCTGTTCCAGAGGCTCGGTCGACCGGGCCGGTCGACCAAAGCCCCAACGGTCGGATTTCTGACCGTTGGCGGTCGACCGACCGGTCGACCGGCAGTTCTGACAGACCCCAACGGCTAGTTTTTCTAGCTCTATAAAATAGGGCATTTAGAGGCTGTTTTGATTAAGATTTTGGGAGAGTTTTTGTGCCAGTTTTTCCTATCCTTTCAAGAGGTTTTCTCCACATATTTGAGAGCAAATATTTACAATCAAAAGGAGAGTTTTATCAAGAGTGATTAAAAGAGATTTCTTTGAGTTTTCCTCTACCATCTCTTTCCCTATTTTCTCACACAAACACTTGAGCTATCCATTGACATTCATTCTATAGGAGTGTTGTAGTGAGAGTTTTTATTGGTGATCAAGTGTTTAGATCATCAAGAGTTCTTTCTTCTACCTTGAGGAGGCGGACGTGTGTGTCCGCGGTGTTTCGAGTTCGGGTGCGAACTTGTTGTTTGAGGTGCGGCCTCGGCGAGCTTGTGGGCTTGCGGTGTGTACGGACTAGAGAGAGTCCAAGGAGTTCTAGTGAGAACTCGTTGTAGGTGTTGCGGTACCGAGTGATCCGGTGGGATCGATTTTAGTGGAAATCCTTCGTGTGTCGAAGGCGGGGATGTAGAGCAAGTGTGCTCGAACCTCGAAACAAATCCCTTGTGTTTGCGATTGCTCACTCTCTCTCTTTGTCTCTTGTTTATATCTTGCATGCTTTTATTGTGCTTATCCTTACATGCTTGATATTCATATTGTGTGCTCATATTGTATGTGCTTGAGATTGTTTGCTAACACTTATATTTAACCAAGAGAGCCAACGCGGCACCTCAACCCTTATCTAGGGGAATCTAGAGGAGTTAGTCCAGAGCCCTTCACGGGGAATTCAGCTATACTCTTGTGTTTTACGTGGTGTTTAGTTTAAGAGATTAGTTCAGGTCATAATAGTTTTTAATTCCCCATTATTTGTCATTTAGTGACCATTAGATTAGCCATCACCTATTCACCCCCCCTCTAGGTGATCCTTCAATTGGTATCAGAGCCAAGTGCTCTAAATTTGGGTCTTACAACCTAGAGTTAAAGATCCTCTTTTTTAGGCTAATCACATATTTGTACACACACCATGGACTTCATGTCACCACCCATGTTTGACATTCTTAACATCCCTATATGGAAGGTTAAGATGCCCTTGTACCTCAAGGCCCTAGGTTTTCATGTTTATCTTGCTACAATTAAAGATTCATATGTTAATGATAGCAAGAATTTTGAGGCTAATGCAAAAGCCCTACATGCTTTAAAGAGTACCCTAGATGATGTTTTTTTATTTAGGGTTTCTAACATTGATTCGGCTTTTGTAGCATGGAACATCATCACCTCCCTTGGCGAAAAGGATCTATATTATGCGGAGAGCGATTCGGATGTTGGAAGTGACGTCTCCAACAAGTGCTATATGGTCCAAGGGGATAACCCCCTTGAGGTAAACACCGAATCCGAGTTAGATGATGAAGACATGACATATGATGAGCTCACTTCATTTTGCCAACAATTACTTGAGAAATATGACATGTTAAGAAAAGAAAAGAAAATTTTGAAAAAGAATTTTGATTGCATGCTTAAAGAAAAAGATTCATTAGAAAATAAGGTTGCATGCATTGAAAAAGAAAATGAGTGTTTGAAAAATGAGAATGTTTCCTTAATGTCCAAATTGAATGATTTGTGTGAAGGAAATACTATTTTGAAAAATAAAATTGTTTTGGTGGAAAAACAAAAAGAAGTTGTTTTTCAAGAAAACTCTTGTTTAAAAAGAAAAATTTGTGAAAAAGAAAGTTTTTCTAAAAAGAAAAAGAAAAATGTTTCACATTCTCACCATGCTTTACATGCCACCATTGATGAAAGTGAGATTAATGTTTTGAAAAATAAAATTAATAGTTTGAGCTCTACTTTGAGCACATGTGCATTTAACTACACTAGATTGGAATCTATGTTTTCAAAGAAACAAGCTCCACATTCTCATGCACATCATCATGCATATGCTTATGTTGCACGCCACGATCATACACATACACATAAGCATCCTAAGGTGTACAAGTGTACACATTATGGCCACAAAGGCCATTTAGCAAAATTTTGTTTTGACAAGTTACATCATATTAATTTTGCTAAGAAAAATATTTGGGTTCCATTAGATGCTAACCCCCGTGGACCCAAAAGAAAATGGGTACCAAAATCCCACCTTGTGTATTTGATGTAGGTGAGGGCTCTCACACAACGTGAGAGATTTGGTGCCTTGGTGGTGGTTGCATGGACTACAAGGACATACATTTGATGCACCGCTATCAAGGAGGTTTGGTGGGACAACCACCATGTTTGGAGATTTGGAGCATAGTTCCTTGGTTTGGTAACTATCTCTAAAACTCTTATTTTATTTACATGCTTTTTCATTCATATGTCATATTTTTAGCATGTTCATGTTTTAGGTTTTGTGCTTCATGTGGTAAATACTAGTTTAAATGTAGTTTTTATTAAAACTTGAATTTATACATGTACAAGTAGTGAGCAACAAATTGATTCATATATGTTTGCATTTCATGCTTATTTGTACCACTATATGCACATGTATAGCCTAGTTTTGATGATTTCCTCATTTACACTTGTTTTGCCAATTTTCGTGTTTTTACTTCATATATATGCATTTTATTCAAATCTAATAAATATACATGTATATCCTTTTTGAGTCTCTTGCCTTCATGCAAATACTATTAATAGACTCGTTTTATGTTTGGGATATGTATGCATATTGTTAGATTTAGATAAATCATACATATACCTAAAAGTTTATTTTGTTTTAATGAAAAATGAATTTTTATGTTTTACAAAAATAAAAGATTCATGTTCATTTTGAGCTTCATTGACTATTTTCATAAAAATGCTAGTTACATGATTTTTGAACACTCACACTTTATTTGTTTGTCATGACTTTAGTTCATGAACATATTTTTGAGCTTCATAGATCGAGTGTCAATTCTTGTATTTGGTATGATTCATGAAATACATATGATTTGGTTTCATGTTTTTGAAGGATCTTTAACTAGTTTTTCAAAAATTAATTTAACTAGTTATTTATTCTTCAATGTTTTACGAGTTATACACATGATCCTATTATTGTTTCAATTGGTATCATTGAATCATTTCAATTGGTATCAACTTGACTCTATTTTTGTATATACCCATATTTTGTTTTCTATATGTATGTATCAATTTCAATTGGTATACTCATTTTTCATACATATATATGAGTTATTTGTGCTTGAGTTAAAATTGTTTTACATGTTTAAAGCACAAAGTTGTTTATGATAAGAAAATAAAATTTTAAGAAAAATTCTCGAGATTTGTTTTATTGAGAAAATTCAAAATTTTGTTTTATAAGAAAAATCAAAATATTTTTGAGTTGTATTGCCTATATGCAAGGAGAGCTTAACATCTCTTCTACATATTAATTCATGTTGAGTGTATTGTATATTGAGGAGCTTGACAACTCTTATTTATGTGGTACACGTGTGTAGGGGGAGCTTCACATCTCCTCTTATGCATTACATAATATGTGTTATGTGAATTAGGGCTTGTCATCCCTTCTTCATGTAATGCATATGTGTAGGGAAGCTAACTTAGCGTCTTCCTCTTCATGAATGTATATCGCATATAACCTTTCTTGATTGATTTGGTTTACCCCTTCTTTGGTTCTTTGTTTCGGACAAAAAGGGGGAGAAAAATTGATGATTTTGTTTTACTTTAACCCCTTTGTTGATGATTGACAAAAAAGGGGAGAGGTATTTGGTATATATGCATGTTTTCCTTGCTTAAGGGGGAGTAGTATTTGTGTTTATGCATATATGTTTTGTTTTGTAAATAGGAGAAAAAGATTTTGTGATTTTGTTTTATGCTTGATTAGCATGTTTACTCCTACATTTGCATACATGTTTATGAGCATACATTGCATATTTATTTGTTTATTTGAGATGCATGAGTTAAGGGGGAGCTTCTTTGAAGCTTTACTTTAATCCATGCATATATAACTTCATGAGTTTTGTCATCATCAAAAAGGGGGAGATTGTTGGCCCAAAGGCCCATCACTCTAGTTTTGATGATAATCAACTCATGTAGTTATAGTACTAATGATCTTGTGTTTAATTAGTGACAGATTTATGATCAAGATCTTAGTAGGCGCATAGCTTCAACAAAGGATTTGAAGTCAAGTTTTGGAGGTAGCACGATTTGATCCAAGAGCCATTGGATCGTGTTTGGACCAAGTCAAGAAGATGAGAAGGCTTCAAGTGAAGACTTCAAGAAGATGAAGACTTGTGTCTAGGTTTGTTTTTATAAGATTTTGTTTTAGATAAAATGTAAAGGATAGAATAGTTGGTGGATTGCTCAAGTATATCATATACACACACACTCTTGATTTACTTGTTTTAGAAAAGTATTTTAACCAAAAACCAAACCGGTATTCAAGTGAAGACTTCAAGTGTTTTGATTTTTGGAATTTCTTATATACATATCTTTTATCCAAAACCTTGTTTAGTGCATAATGTCAAAAACATAGATATTTCACCATGTTTGTGTAGTGGATCATATCCATGCACTCTATGCTTTCAAAGTTGTTTAAATATCTTATTTTTGTATTTGAAGAAGTTTTGGAAAAACCAAGTTTAGAAAAATACTGTTTTTCATTTAAGCCAATTTTTTCATATTACAAAAATAGTCCAAATTATTTGTAACATGCCTTGATTTTGTGCAAACATGTTTGTTTATCAAAGTATATTGGTAAAACTATTTTTGTAGATTTTTCAAGATTTTATGGGAATTTATTTGAGCCAAAATGACTTAGTGTTTTAAATCCCAGAAATTCCCTGATCTGGCTTCTGCCGGTCGACCCGACAGTCGACCGTGCTTGGAAGTCGGCCGACCAACGTGCACAGCGTGCACGCCAGTATCTGGCTGGAGGGCCGGTCGACCGCCAGAGAGCTTCTGCTCTCTGGAAAACCCTGGTCGACCGGATCGGTCGACCGACAGAGAGACTACTCTCTGTTCCAGTGGCTCGGTCGACCGGGCCGGTCGACCGAAGCCCCAACGGTCGGATTTCTGACCGTTGGCGATCGACCGACCGGTCGACCGGCAGTTCTGACAGACCCCAACGGCTAGTTTTTCTAGCTCTATAAAATGGGACATTTGGGGCTGTTTTGATTGAGTTTTGGGAGAGTTTTTGTGCCAGTTTTTCCTATCCTTTCAAGAGGTTTTCTCCACATATTTGAGAGCAAATATTTCCAATCAAAAGGAGAGTTTTATCAAGAGTGATTAAAAGAGATTTCTTTGAGTTTTCCTCCACCATCTATTTCCTTGTTTTCTCACACAAACACTTGAGCTATCCATTGACATTCATTCTATAGAAGTGTTGTAGTGAGAGTTTTTATTGGTGATCAAGTGTTTAGATCACCAAGAGTTCTTTCTTCTACCTTGAGGAGGCGGACGTGTGTGTCCGCGGTGTTTCGAGTTCGGGTGCGAACTTGTTGTTTGAGGTGCGGCCTCGGCGAGCTTGTGGGCTTGCGGTGTGTACGGACTAGAGAGAGTCCAAGGAGTTCTAGTGGGAACTCGTTGTAGGAGTTGCGGCACCGAGTGATCCGACGGGATCGATTTTAGTGAAAATCCTTCATGTGTCGAAGGCGGGAATGTAGAGCAAGTGTGCTCGAACCTCGAAACAAATCCCTTGTGTTTGCGATTGCTCACTCTCTCTCTCTCCCTTTGTCTCTTGTTTATATCTTGCATGCTTTTATTGTGCTTATCCTTACATGCTTGATATTCATATTGTGTGCTCATATTGTATATGCTTGGGATTGTTTGCTAACACTTGTATTTAACCAAGAGAGCCAACGCGGCACCTCAACCCTTATCTAGGGGGATCTAGAGGAGTTAGTCCAGAGCCCTTCACGGGGAATTCGGCTACACTCTTGTATTATACGTGGTGTTTAGTTTAAGAGATTAGTTAAGGTCATAATAGTTTTTAATTCCGCATTATTTGTCATTTAGTGACCATTAGATTAGCCATCACCTATTCACCCCCCCTCTAGGTGATCCTTCACCAACTTGGAAAACAAACCAAGTCTTCTTTCAAACCAATCAAAGATATCATGTCATCTAGGCCTTTAGAATTGATTCACATGGATCTTTTTAGACCAACTAAAACTAAAAGATTAAATGAAAGTAGATATGTTTTTGTTTTAGTCGATGATTTTTCTCATTTCACTTGGGTTTTCTTTTTGGAGCATAAAGATCAAACTTTTTCGCATTTTAAGATTTTTCGAAAGATGATTGAAAAAGAAAAAGGATTTTTGATTTTACGGATAAGAAGTGATAGAGGTGCTGAGTTTGTCAACCAACTCTTCATGACTTATTGTGATGAAAAGGGAATTAAGCATGAAATGTCATGTCCTAGAACTCCACAACAAAATGGAGTAGTCGAACGGAAGAATAAAACTCTTCAAGAAATGGCTAGGACTATGATAAGTGGAATATGGGCTCCTCAATACTTATGGGCCGAGGTCGTAAACACCGCATGCTACATATCAAACCGTATTTATTTGTGTAAAAATACTTTCAAAACCTCTTTTGAAATCTATCATTTAAGAAAATCAAATGTTTCATACTTTAAAGTTTTTGGATGCAAGTGTTTTGTTTTGAACACCAAAGATAATTTGGGTAAATTTGATGCTAAGGCTTATGAAGCAATCTTTGTTGGCTATTCTAGCACTAGCAAAGCATATAGAGTATTCAATAAATCATCTCATACCATTGAAGAATCTATGCATGTTAAATTTGAAGAATCTAATGTTATTGTTGAGAATGTTGTAGAGATTGACTCATTTGGTGAGGACATGGAGAAAATATCCTTGAAGGACTCACTCATCCAAGTGGATAAGCAAGAACCTATTAGTGAAGTTCAAAAGGATGAAGTGGAACAATCACAACCACTTCCTAAAGATTGGAGATACGCCTCAAATCATCCCAAAGATCTCATCATAGGTGATGTATCAAAAGGGGTAACCACTCGCTCCAAACTCCATGATTTGTGTGGGAATTATGTTTTCATATCTCATTTTGAACCCAAAAACATCCTCGAAGCCGAGGGTGACTCATATTGGTTGCTAGTTATGCAAGAAGAGCTCAATCAATTTGAGCGCAACCAAGTTTGGCATCTTGTTCCTAGACCCCATGATAGACCAATTTGGTACTAAGTGGATTTTTAGAAACAAGTTGGATGAGTCAGGAAACGTTATTAGGAATAAGGCTAGGTTAGTGGCCCAAGGTTACACTCAAGTTGAAAGAATCGACTTTGAGGAGACCTTTACACCCGTAGCACAGCTAGAAGCCATACGAATCACACTAGCTTATGCATCTTATAAGAATTTTAAACTTTTCAAATGGATGTAAAAAGTGCATTTTTAAATGATTTTATTGATGAGGAAGTTTATGTTGAACAACCTCCCGATTTTGTGGATCATGTTCATCCAAATTTTGTTTTCAAACTAGATAAAGCATTGTATGGTTTAAAACAAGCTCCAAGAGCTTAGTATGAAAGACTTTTTAGTTTTCTTCTTTCAAATGATTTTGTTAAAGGCAAAGTAGACACCACATTATTTACTAAATATGTTGATAGTGACATTCTTATAGTTCAAATATATGTTGATGATATAATCTTTGGTTCTACTAATGAGTTACTTTGCAAGGAGTTTGAACAATATATGCAACGTGAATTTGAGATGTCATTGATGGGAGAATTGAACTATTTTCTTGGACTCCAAATCAAGCAAATGCGTGATGGGATTTTCATATGTCAAGCCAAGTACTCCAAGGAACTCATCAAGAAATTTGGGCTTGAAGACTCAAAAATTTACAACACTCTCATGGCCACCACCACCAAGCTTGATAAGGATGACCAAGGTAAGTGTGTTGATATAAAATTATATAGAAGCATGATTGGTAGTTTATTGTATTTAACGGCTAATACGCCGGATATTATGTTTAGTATGTGTCATTGTGCTGGATTCCAATCTTGTCCCAAAGAATCTCATTTAATTGCGGTAAAACGCATTATTCGTTATGTTAAGGGCACTATTGGAATGGGTCTATGGTATCCGAAAATCGGAGATTTCTCAATGACGAGTTTTTCGGATGCCGACTATGTGGGTTGTAGAGTGGATAGGAGGAGTACTAGTGGAACATGTCAATTTCTTGGTAATTGTCTTGTTTCATGGTCTTTCAAGAAATAAAATTCGGTAGTCCTCTCAACCACTGAGGCGGAGTATGTTGCGGCGGGGGCTTGTTGTGCACAAGTCCTTTGGATGAAACATACTCTCCTTGATTATGATTTGTATTATGATCATATAAAAATATTTTGTGATAATATTAGTACTATTCATATGACTAAGAATGCAAATCAACATAGTAAGACCAAGCACATTGAGATTCGATATCACTTCCTTAGAGATCATTTTGAGAAAGGTGATATTGATATTGATTATGTTCTTTCGATTTTCAACTTGCCGATATTTTCACTAAACCACTTGACTATAATAGATTTTTCTTTATATGTGGTGAACTAAATGTTTGTGTTGTTGAATAAGGAAGTTTTCTTACTAACATATCCCTTTTTGATGTATGACCAAAGGGGGGAGAAATATGTGCTTTATGGTTTATGATTTGGTGTTTTATGGTTGATTTGTGTTTTATGGTTACTTTTTCTCATAATGAATTGTTTTATACTTGTTTAAATAGAGCATTATTTGAGGGGGAGTTTTTACCTCTCTTTTATATCTTATGTTATAGCCTATATGTTTTGTCATCATCAAAAAGGGGGAGATTGTTGGCCCAAAAGGTTACACTCTCTATTTATTTAAGTTTTGATGATAACAAAATACATAGAAGCTATTTGGTACTAATAAGTTATTTTAGAATGAGTTTCAGGTTTGTACTAGTTTTGATGGTTTTTCGGCATATTGCAAGGATAATGGCGCTAAAAGCATGTTGATAGGTAAATGACGCAAGAGGACGTTTTCATAGGAGAGGAGGTTCTAGTTTGGCATAACGCGGCTCGGAGACTTCTTTTATATTTTTAGTTTGTTAAAGGATAGTGTATAGTGTTAAAACTCAATATTCCCCACACATAAGATTTTGCACATGATTTTCAAAAGACATTTCTCTTTTATATAAACCTATTTTAATATTTGCAAACTCTATTTTATGTAGTGTACCAAGTCTTGACCAAAAATTATTTTTGAAAATTATTAGATCTTCAAAAGTATTTTCAAATATAAAACTGTTTGACCTGTTGCGGTAGACCGGACGGTCGACGGCTCTGTTTCAGGTCAGAACGGTCGACCGCGCTTCTGACCGTTTGGGTGTGTGCATGTGTGCACGTTACCGGGTCGACCAGGCGGTCGACCGTGCTTCGGCCGACTGAAAGCACCATTAGTCTCTGTTTGGGACAGTCGACCGGGCGTCGACCGTGGGCTGGCAACGGTCATTTTTTTTGAAAACCGGTCGACCGGCCGGTCGACCGTGCGCTAAATTTCAGCCCAAACGGCTAGTTTTTTAAACACGTTTTAAAACGTGATTTTCTTCTCCAAACGAATTTTAAGGCTGGATTTGGGTCTAATCTTTCCTGATTATTCATAATAACAGTTTACCTTTAATCCCTACCTTTATCCTATAAATAGGGATGATTAGGGTTGAGAAGAATACAACAATTTTTGCAAAAGAAATCAAAGTTTGAGTCTATTCAAAAGAAGTTTTTGCTCTCAGTTTTTGTGCTCAAAATTCTCTCTTTTCTTTGAAGTTTTTGATTCAAAACTCTCTTCAATTTCATTTTATTTTTCACTTACAAAACTTGAGCTTCAATCCTATACATTATTCTCTAGAGTTTTTGTAAGGGAAAAAGTTTTTCAAAAGAGAGTTTGTGGTCTTTTGATCACCAAGATATTATTGTATTTGTGGCTCCACTACCTCTGAACTAGAGGAGTGTGATTGAGGAGTTGGGTACTCCCTTGTGGTTGTAATCCTTTGTGGAAGTTATAGTGGTTCGAAAATCCTTCTGGGTGAAGGCAGGGACATAGAGCTGGGTGCTCGAATCTCGGAACAAATCTCTGTGTTTACGATTGGTTTATTTGTGTTATTTACTTGCTTTCCATTCATTATTATATTGTCGATCAATACTTGATTGAGGTACAACCTGCACAAAAAATACGAGATTATAGAACTTAAGAAAGAATATGTGCAAGTGCTCAATTCTTCCGCTATAGCAAGTGGCTATGCGGGTCGTGATCCACAAGGACGGTTTGCGATGGAAGCGTTACAGATCTTTATTGAAATCTTTTAAGAAAATAAAACGAAGGTTCTTCTCTGTTTTTAGTTATGAAAATGAAAAAGAAAGTTATCTTAAAGTTAAAAGAAAATGGAAGATGAAGAAGGTGAAAAATCAGAAAACGATGAAAAGCGACTAAGTACAATGAAGTGGAGGTGATAGAGTTGGAAAATGTAGTGATTTAATTTACAGAAATGAAAAAGAAAAGAAAACAAATATTTACCTTCTTTTCACCAAAAGCTTACCTTGAGTTCTTAGCTTCAATGTTACCTTGAATTGGAGGCAGTTAGCGCATAGCCCATAAGAGTCGAGTGTTGGTCTCTTCCACATTACATCATCAAGATACGCAAGCATGAAATGATACAGAGAGACTCACAATTCCATCGTCATGAGCTATCGGTGGCACTCGCAAAGGTAAGGCTCTTTCGATGCTTTTAGACTCACTTGGAAGACAGTTGTACCAAAAAGAAAGGTAAAATAGAAAAGAAGAAGAGAACTAAAAAGAACATACAAGGAAATAGCATTGATTTGATTTCATAACAATCGAAGAAAAGAAATAAAACCTTACACCAATTGTCACTTTTAGCTCAAGCTTCAGTCTTGTTCTTCGATGAAAGTTGATCTCCTCAGAATTACATAAATGAAAACTAAATTACATGAAAAGAAAAGCAAAAACCTAAACTAAGAAATGAAAAACTAGGCTAAATCCTAATCTGCCTTCACGTCCCATTTCAGTACACATAATGGCCTTTTATAGGCAGAAAACCCAACCACCAAGATCCCGGGGAGGTCGGGGGAGTTCACGCTCCCCCTAACTCCCCAAGATTGCCGCGAAAACACGGCCCAAGCCGCGTTTCCGCGGCCAGGTTGTGGCCAGATGGCCACACCCTGTTGGTGGGTCTCTCCGGGGGTTTCTTCTGGCTTTATCCTTTGTTGGTTTTGTCGTTTGAGCTCCGGATTCTGACGAAATGGCCTTGGATTCTTGGCTTTAACCGATCAATTCTGAGAGGATTCTTCTCAACCGGTTTCAACCTCTTGATTTTGTCCTGATTTTATGTGTACGAATTAACTCTGATTTAATTCAGAATTCTGGTGGGCTTTGGGCTCATTTCTCTTCATCTCCTTAAGGATTGGGCCTGCAAATAAATTAAACAAATAATTAGGACAATGCAGGCTTTTAATCTAAAATAAGTATGCAACATTAGCAACCAATCACACCCCATACCTATCTTTTGCTCGTCCTCGAGCAAAACAACTAAATTATACTAAGGATTATTAGACCACTTTCGCAGGTCGCGCGATTGCACTGAGCATGTGCAACAAACCGTTAAACCTCTAGGTTTCCCCTAGAGGACAAGTGTTGTCTCGTGAGGGTTTTTAGCGGATTACACCCACAAAATCCATAAAGAAAGGGAAATAAAGAGTTAGTATTTTCGAAAAGCATTTTGAAAGAGAAAAATATTTGAAATATGATTGTAAGATCTAAGCAATCTATAAGTTGTAGGAAAGCCGAATTTTCATTCCTAAACTTAGTCTCTATTCAAAAATTTGTTATCAATCAAAGTAAGGAGTCAAATTTTCCTTCTCATCTAGTCTATTACTTTACCCTAAGTCATATGCACCTTGTGAATGTGAAAATTTTGACTAAGGTTCATTAACTCTAACTTTTATGCCTTATATATATATATATATATATATATATATATATAATATATATATATATATATATATATATATATATATATATTTGTGGTATTATTCCTTAGTTTTATTAGGCTTTCTAATCTGCCCATGTAACGAGCCTTTAATCGATGACTCCCAAACAAAACGGTCTTAGGGCACCAGGTGAGAAAACACTCCCAAGGACTTAAGGACTCGAGCAAATAAGGCACAAAACTAAGGATTTTATTATATGAACCTCTTTTAGGCGTGAATACTTATGCTTTATTAGGCACAAATACCCAGCTTAATCAGAGGATTTTCTTTTCAAACTTATCTAATCATCTTTCGCATAAATACTAAGGCTTGCTTAGGCCAAAGCTGAAATCACCTAGAGGGGGGGTGAATAGGTGATGGCTATATGAATTATGGCAATAATGCGGAATTTAAAATTTAACACACAAATAGCACAAATATAGACTTGCAATAAATATAACAATAAATGTGCAAGAATTAAAAGGAGTAGAGTTGAGAGAAAATTCGAGCAAACGCAAACGCAAGGATGTGTTTCCGAGGTTCGAGCCACGCTCTACGTCCCCGCCTTCACACTTGAAGGATTTGCACTACTATCATTGATCCCACCGGATCGCCAATACAAGGACACACTTGTCCCTACACTTGTGATGCCGCAACACCACCCGAAGCTCACTAGCTCCCTGAGGCCGATGCCTCTACAACTTCACTCAAGAAGAAAGGTGATCACACTTGATCAAAATAGCTCACTTGCACAATCCTAGAACCAATGATATAGATGTAGAGCTTGGGATTGTGGTGTGCAAAAACTAGAGAGAAGGTAGAGGAATAGGCTACAAGTTGGGTGTTGCGAATTTAGGCTTTGAGAAATCTTTTGTAAAAGAAAGGAATTGAAATTCTTAGTAAAGCTCTTGTAAAATCTTTTGGAATTACTTTGCAATGGTTGTCTTATCAATATGAGGTGACCCTCATTTATAGGGGTCAAAAAACAGCCTCACAAAATCGTTGGTATCAAATCCAAAAGAGAATCAGCCTGAAAAAAATAGCTGTTGGAACTGTCAGAAAATGACAGTGTCCGGTCGACGGGTCGGTCGACCGCCAACGGTCAAAAATCCGACCGTTGGGGCTCAGCGGTCGACCGGGTCGGTCGACCGAAAAATCCTGTGAACGCAAATGTGCCTCGGTCGACTGGGTCGGTCGACTGATATACACATGCACAGTTTGTGCACATCGATCGACCGGGCCGGTCGACCGGTTACTGTAAGTTCTGAAAAATCAGAACTTCCAGAACCAGAAATTGGGGTTTTTGGTTTTAGGTCTTGGGTTAAATTTTTGGAACTTGTAAAAACATAGAGTATGAGCATATGTCATACTTCTATCATGTTAAAATAGTTTGATAAAAATCCTTTTGATAAAAACTTGTTTTTCCATAAAAATGTCTTTCCAAAACTATTGTCTTTCTAAAAAGTTTATTTCCAAACATGTTCGCTTTAAATCTAAGTTAGAAAGTGGAAAATGAAAATCCTTTTTTTGAAGCCATGAACCTAACTAAAAAGGTGTGTGTGTGTGTGTGTGTGATAATCCCATAGCTCTACTTCTAATATCTAGCTTTGACAAAATATCTAAAATAAAAATAAAAATACAAATCTTGTTTTCTTCATAGTCTATGCTAGTTCTTTTTCTTCAAGGTCTTGACTCGTTCTTTTCTTCAATATCTTATTCCCGAAGCTTCCTATTGTGCTTTAGCTTGGGAATGCAAATCTTGGGCGAACTCCAAACGTGTGAGTCTTTAAGTGGAGTCGTCAAAACCTGTTCTTGAACCTGAAATCCTTTTAAACAAAATTATTAAATACATAACTAAATATGTTTTGTTATCATCAAAATAACTGGGATAATGGCCTTTGGGCCAACAAAAGCACCTAGCTAATCAATAATTAGATTTGTTTATATATATATATATATATATATATTTTTTATAAGGCATAAGAATCTTTATTTTTGAACCCTAAGTGTGTAAGTCTATGGAGTGTGCATATTTCATCAAGGTAAAGATCAAGACTAAATTACTTTGACAAATTATCTTCCTAACTCTATATAAATCATAAATAATCTTATTTTGACCAAGTATAAGAAATCATAATTTGGATTTTCCTATTCCTTAAAATTAACTTAATTTCTTACAAAATAAGTCAAAATATTGTTTCTATTTTCAAAAAGTTTTTAAAAGTAAAGAAAAATGTTAATTTTTTTATTTTAAAGAAAAAGAAAAGTTATGTTAGACCCTCCCCCACACCTATCTCATGCATTGTCCTCAATGTATGAATTAATGCATAGATGCATGAAAAAGAAGAAAGGGAAGGAGAATGTTACCTTAAGGTGGTGGTTCCGGTGGTGGTCTGATTGGTCCACGAAACGCGGCCCAATCAACTTTTCTTGGGTCTCGGAGGAACCCACCAGAAATATCTTTAATATAACCCATTAAAAAGATAAATCCATGAAGGATCTTTATGAAATATTTAACCCCATCTAATTTCCATATTCCATAACTAATTTCGGAGTCAAATTTGTCAACAACCTCGTCCCAGAAAGGAGTATGAAATGATAGAACAGTTGACTTGGACTCCGGAAGGACAGGAACTAATACCGACTCAGGAAGGTGACTTAAGTCAAGTAAAGGTTCAAGAGTCGAAATAGGTTCAGAAATTGGGTCCAAGTGAAGAAGTTGAAACTCCAGTCCACATGTATTTTCCAACAATGGAATGTGACTTAATATTAGTGATTCAAGTTCAGGAATGATAGGTATGGGAATCAAAACTGACTCTAAATATTATCTAAGTCGGGTAACAAAAAGGAGTCAATATTGATTCGAGAATTTGAACTTGATCACAGATTTGAGAATCTAAGTCACATATCTCATTGAGTTCAATATCAAAAAATTGAGAACTTGCCAATTTGTCAATAGGATCTTCAAGAGTGTATAATTGGTCAAGTTCAATATGATCCTCAGAGATGGGTGATTCAATTTCATTATGGATTGGTACAGGATCCAATGTTGACTTGGGAAAAAGATCGAAATCAGGTGAAGAACCGGAGTCATAATCGAATCAGGAAGAAGAATTGAATCACTAAGTTGGGGTTCAAGATCATGTTCATTCTCAAGTTCTATTTCATGAAAGGAATAACTTGCCAAACTGTCAATATCTTTTTCAAAATTTAGAGTTTGGGCAAGTTCAAATGGTTGTTCTGAAATAGAATCTTGATTTCTAAAACAACATGACTTTTCGGCTCTAACAGAATGGTAAGTGACATCAGGACGGTGGGAACGTAGAGATTCGACCATCATATCTATGTCACGATTTCTAGCATTTTGAGCATGAGTCATGGCTTCTAGCATCTTTTCATAGTTGATGGGTTCATTGTCTTGTTGAAAAGATGAAGAGTTGTTTTGGAAGTGGTAATGAAATTGTGAGTCCATCAGATTTGTGATTGTTGTTTGGACTCACGCATACTCCGTTCCAAAATTGATGGTTTTCTATTTTGGACTGGTGGAACTGAGTATGACTCTTGAAAATATTGTGGATTAGGTGAAGAAGGAGGACAAGTTGGCTAGAAATTATGCTCGGGGGAGATGAATCCCCACTGACTCGGTGAAGAGTTGAAATCATTATGGAAATTATAGTTATTAGATGGGGGGTATAGGTCATATTGATTCGGATAAGACCAATCGGCACACTGTGTTGGTCAAAGTTATGATATGCCGGGTTGGTAATGTCTGAAAATGAAGTCGGTGTGTAATATGGATTATTATTGTAGTTGAAAAATTATTAATATGGTCCATATCACACAATAGAATACAAACAAAGAAAAACAAACAAATAAACAAACAAAAAAGAAAAAATTCTAGCCTAAGTTAGGGTAGACTTAGGACCTAGACGACTCCTAACTGGTTAGACTGTCCACGAGAGGTCTAATGTAGACTTTAACCACAAAGCTAATCAGCCAGGTCAGGGCAAGGTTGGTGGGAGGTTTTCCGTCAAAGACGTTCCTTAATTAAATAACCACCAACCTTCGGGCTTTCGGCCCTCAATCCCTTTCCTAGACACTGATTTTGCAGGAGTTAGATTCCAACATTTTTCCCCTTAGGAAAATCTCCTAATTGAGTCCGAGATGTCCCTAGGGCCAACGTCTACTCATTTTAAGTTAGGCTTGGGTTAGTGAGTGCTTGGATTCTGATTTTTGGGCTAAGGAAGGGTGATTAAATCCCCACCTTATCTTATTATTGGGTGGTGCCCTTAAGATCAGTTTTTGTGCAAGTGTACAAGATAAATAAGATGCAATCTAAGCGATATAAGTCAACCAATAGATGGTCCTATTCTAGATGCAATGCAAACATACCTTGCTCCAGCACTCTTCAACAGTAAAAATAAATGAATTGAAAAAAACGCGTGCCTAAAATGTAAACGTCTAATCAATTTTTAACTTTTACAGCAAATGTTTTACTGTTGATTATTAGCAAGTTTTTGTGATGGCATATAAGAAATAAATAATTGCAGCAAACTAGAATTTGCAAACTAAGCAGCCCTGCAAAAAGCTGTTAGTAGTCAGCTCTTCCTTGTCGCGGATCCGCGGCTTTTGCCGTGAAAACGCGGCAATTCAAAGGGCAATGGGTCTCTGCTTTCTAGAGCAGAGGCCCAATACCACTTGTATGTCACTGCAATATTAATTTCCTGCTTTCTTGCCATGTAACCTGCAACAGAGAAGAAAATTCGTTTAGTTCTAAAAAAATTTTCAATAAAAATTCAGATTTCAATAAAAATCGTTTACCCTCCCCGGCAACGGCGCCAAAATTTGATTGAGGTACAACCTGCACAAAAAATACGAGATTATAGAACTTAAGAAAGAATATGTGTAAGTGCTCAATTCTTCCGCTATAGCAAGTGGCTATGCGGGTCGTGATCCACAAGGAGGGTTTGCGATGGAAGCGTTACAGTTCTTTATTGAAATCTTTTAAGAAAATAAAACGAAGGTTCTTCTCTGTTTTTAGTTATGAAATGAAAAAGAAAGTTATCTTAAAGTTAAAAGAAAATGGAAGATGAAGAAGGTGAAAAATCAGAAAACGATGAAAAGCGACTAAGTACAATGAAGTGGAGGTGATAGAGTTGGAAGATGTAGTGATTTAATTTACAGAAATGAAAAGAAAAGAAAACAAATATTTACCTTCTTTTCACCAAAAGCTTACCTTGAGTTCTTAGCTTCAATGTTACCTTGAATTGGAGGCAGTTAGCGCATAGCCCATAAGAGTCGAGTGTTGGTCTCTTCCACATTACATCATCAAGATACGCAAGCATGAAATGATACAGAGAGACTCACAATTCCATCGTCATGAGCTATCGGTGGCACTCGCAAAGGCAAGGCTCTTTCGATGCTTTTAGACTCACTTGGAAGACAGTTGTACCAAAAAGAAAGGTAAAAATAGAAAAGAAGAAGAGAACTAAAAAGAACATACAAGGAAATAGCATTGATTTGATTTCATAACAATCGAAGAAAAGAAATAAACCTTACACCAATTGTCACTTTTAGCTCAAGCTTCAGTCTTGTTCTTCGATGAAAGTTGATCTCCTCAGAATTACATAAATGAAAACTAAATTTCATGAAAAAGAAATGAAAAACTAGGCTAAATCCTAATCTACCTTCACGTCCCATTTCAGTGCACATAATGGCCTTTTATAGGCAGAAAACCCAACCACCAAGATCCCGGGGAGGTCGGGGGAGTTCACGCTCCCCCTAACCGCGTTCCGCGGCCAGGGTGTGGCCAGATGGCCACACCTGTTGGTGGGTCTCTCCGAGGGTTTCCTCTGGCTTTATCCTTTGTTGGTTTTGTCGTTTGAGCTCCGGGATCTGACGAAATGGCCTTGGATTCTTGGCTTTAACCGATCGATTCTGAGAGGATTCTTCTCAACCGGTTTCAACCTCTTGATTTTGCCCTGATTTTATGTGTACGAATTAATTCTGATTTAATTCAGAATTCTGGTGGGCTTTTGGGTCATTTCTCTTCATCTCCTTAAGGATTGGGCCTGCAAATAAATTAAACAAATAATTAGGACAACGCAGGCTTTTATTCTAAAATAAGTATGGAAATGTGACATTAAATATGCAACATTAGCAACCAATCAATACTCTCACAACAAGATTGCATTGCGCACCTCAAACTCTTATTTAGAGAAATCACGAGGAAGGAGTTCAGAGCCCTTCATGGGGTATTCGGCTTCTAATCTTGTTCGGATGATCGTTGCATCATATCATTTTAAATTTGTGCATTGATTAGCATCATCACCTATTCACCCCCCTCTAAGTGATTTCACCCTGTCCAGACTAGGGTTGACTCCAAGTCCACGAATCTAGATCCAAGGCAAAATAATCATAAAATAATTCATAATACAAAACAAATGTAGGAAGTAAATCAAAAAAATATGATCAAAATTTTGAATACGCAACTATGTACGTATTCCAAAAGCGGGGTATTACATTCTACTCACCTTACAAAAATTTCGTCCTCGAAATTTCAATAAGGGGAAGATGAACACAGGAGAGACTAGGGTCGACAATGATAGTATGATAAAGTGGAATATTTAAGAAAAATTACCAGCTCAAAATACAAAAGATCAGGGGTAGCTGTTACAATGATATCCTCAAGGTTCCTATTCTGGATACTAGGCTTCATATTCTACTGTTGCTTCGCCTAATGGCTCTGCTGACATGTTGTGAACTTGGCCTCTGCCACGATCTACCCTAGTTCTTGCTCCTCTTTGTGGCTGATCATGTTGCTGGGGCTGGAATGGAGCTCTTCGGTCAATGGGTTCTGGGTTCCCTCTCTGTGGTGGGGCTGGAAGTGCTGGGGGTGCTGCTCGTGCTGGAAATGTTGGTGGTGTTGGATAGGTCCTCTTGAATGGACAATCACTATCGAGTGGTTTTCGAATCCACATACCAAACATAGCTCATTAGCTTTTCGGCAATTGCGTTGGATGTGTCCGGGCTTTTAGCAGTACCCGCATATCATCTGCTGAATCGCTTGATTATCGGACCATTGGTGGTCCTGGCTGCGTCTTCTTCGTTCATCAAAGGAAAGGGCCTTTTACTGGCTTATTTCGCACCTGGTTCTCGCTCTTCTTCTCCAGTCCTTGTTCTACTTCACAGGCAAAGGAGAGAACCTGGGAGTATGTCTTCAGCTGTTGAGGAATAAGAAACATCTGAACATCCATCTTCAGCCCTTGCTGAAATCTGCTAACCCGTTTCTCTTCGTCTGTCACCATGTAAGGTGCAAACCTGCTAAGTCTCAAGAATTCAGTAGCATATTCATCCACTGACCGGTTTCGTTGTTGTAGCCAGATAAATTGTTCTTCCATTCCTTTTGAGCTGTTGCAGAGAAGAATCTTTTGTAAAAACCCTTTGAAATTGGTCCCACGTAATGGGTTTCTCCAGTGTTGCTTCTTCCGCCAACCACCAGGTTCTGGCCACATCTCTCAACTGTATCTTGGCCACTTTCACTTAGTTCTCCTCAGGGATTCGGGCTGCTTTCAAGAGATCTGTCGTGTCTACCAGCCACTATTTTGCATCCAAGGGCTTCTCTATGCCTGAAAGATTGTCGGTTGTAATCTCTAAAATCTGATACATTGTCTGGCCTCTGCTCTCGGGGTGCAACCAACAGTCCTTGACGTAGAAGCTCTATCTGCTACTGTTGACTCTGCATCATCCCTTGAAGTACCCTCATCAGGCTATCATTGTCTCTGCTTGATCCATCTTGAGAAGTACTAGGACCATTGCGCATTCTCTGTCTTTCCAAATCTGAGTTGGTTGTGTTGGTCCCGATATGATGCCAATTGTTGGACTTGCTCTGTTGGCACTTATGGATCTAAAATACGAAGTCAACACAAATACTAAACAAAGAAGGATTAAAGTTAATCAAATAAATAAACATGCAATAAAGGAAATCAAATCTCAAAAAAGTTTAGACAAACGCAAACACGAGAGATTTATCCTGGTTCGGTCCTCGTGACCTACATCCAGTCCCCAAGCCACCCGCTTGAGATTTTCCTTTATCCTTGATTTTGTACACCCAAAATCACAGCCATGCACACCACTTGACAAATCCCTTTGCCAAATGTGTACACCTTCTCTCTACACCAAGAGAACAAACTCCACCTTGTACAACTGCTTCTACACCAACAAGACACCCGTGTACAATGATTGCTTGAGTATTACAACACTTTCCTATAAGCCTTGGTATTGTGTATGAACGTGGACAAGGTCTAGTATAGGAGAAAAACTTCAGAGAACTTCACAAAAGAATTTGAATTTGGTGAAGAACTGAAGTGGAAATCAGTTTTCAGGTTGGCAAAATTTTGATTTAGAAAACTGAAGATTAGGATTGTATATTGGCCTTTAGATTAACCACCCTATTTATAGCTGCACTCTAGGGTAAGTTAGGGTAGTTACAGGTGCAATTCAAAAGATTGAAACATTGAAAACATTGCACAAAAGACCAGATAACAGAAACTGTCCAACAGTCAGAACCTACCTATAGTCAACTTGCCTTTTGAGTTAGTCGACTACACTAGGCAATTTTTCAAAGGTTAGTCAACTAGGTTTGGGTATTAGTCGATTAGGTCAAGATAAGTTCGAGTGACAGGTTTCTGGATAACTGAATCAAGTCGACTGCAACTCCTTATAAGTCGACTGGATCATGGATTAGTCGACTAGGTGAATAGGGTTAGTCGACTACAAGGTCTATTAGTCGACTACACATACTGTAAAGTCAACTAATTGACAAACAGAGAGTTGGGTCTAAATTGAGACACAGGATTAGTCGACTAGGATTTTGTCAAGTCGACTACACAAGTGATTAGTCAACTTGAAATAGGTATTAGTCGACTAATGGACTCTGATATGTGTGTGTGATCAAGGCTTTTGACATGCTATTTCATATTTACAAAAACACATCATATCAACTCTCTTTGGGAAGCCTTGATCATGAAGAACTCTTGATATATCTTGTGCTAGAGCTCCAAATGAAATGCTTCACAAATGTCTTCATCGAAACATGTTCCAACATTCTCCCCTTTTTGATGATGACACGTTGTGTGCACATATACTCCCCTGCAGAAAATAGGTTATATTTTTCTCCCCCTACAGAAATTGGGTTATAACAAATATAGAAATACTTTGTTCTCCCCCTGCAATAAATATATCATTAAATATATATATATATATATATATAATATATATATATATATATATATATATATATATATATAATATATATATATATATATATATATTATATATATGTTCTTATCAACTTTTATATGGTACCTGCAAGATAAACGTTAGATGGTACCAAACATAAAAAGACATATTAACCTTTAGGAGTCCAAATCCATTTAGAATTTGGTTTCCACCTTTTAGTATACACATAATTGCATGAATCACATATATCATGAATGTATGATGCAATATAGGTATTTTTATCATGAATACTTAATTCTTAGGAATCCATATAAACTTATTTTTTTAGACTTTCTTTTTACAAAAGAACTATATGGATTACTACAATATGAAGAATTTTCAATATATCCAATACCATAATTATTATGTGATAACTTCCGAAAAGATAATAAATCATTCAACTTTTCTTTTCCTTGATTGAACTTAGTCACATTTTGCAAAATATCTTCATATTTCTTTTGAAAACTGAAATATCTTTATCTAAAATAGAAATCCTTTTATTCAAAGACTCAGTTTCCTTTTAAGAAAAATGTTCTCTTTTATAAACTTCTCATTATCATTTTTCAAAGATGATATGACTTTTCAAACTCATCTTGTTGAGAATTTATAGAAGATACTTGTAAAGCATAACATGAATTTTCATTTAAAGTTTTCATTTTCTTTTGATAAAACTTTATTTTTCAGTTTTTCATACTTTAGATCATTAAACAATTCATGAAATGCATCAGAAAGTTCAGTAAATGATACCTCATCATCTTCTATGGCCATGTAACATAGGTTGACACGTTCAGTGGATTCTTCTTCGTCAGAAGATGAGGAATCACTGTTCTCCATTGAGGCTTCATAGTTTTCTTCTTTCTGAACTTTTTGCTCTTGATTTACCTTTATTTTTTAGCAATGGGCAATCCATCTTCATATGACCTGATTTATTGCAATTAAAGCATTTGAATTTACCTTGCTTTAGAAATCTCCTGAATTTCTTTGAAAGCATTGCCATCTCCTCTTCATCGTCATTTGAATCATCTGTGTCGGAGGATGCATGGAAGGCAAGTTCTTTCTTCTTTAAGTGGTGTTGTCGTTCCTCCTTCTTCTTTCTTCTAGTTGCACTTCATATGCCATTAGATTACCAATTAGGTTTTCTAACGACAAAGATGAGAGATCATTCGCTTCTTCAATAGCGGTTGTCTTCTTCTCCCATTCTGGTGTGAGTGCACGAAGGATCTTGCGAACTTTTCGACTGTGGGTGTAGTCCTTTCCAAGGGATGCTAAGGAATTGGTAATGTCGGTGAATCTTGTTACCATTTCTGATATGGTTTCATTCTCCTCCATTTGAATAATTCAAACCTGTGGACAAGAACAGATTTTTAGATTCCTTAACTTTATTTGTGCCTTCGTGTGTTACCTGAAGAGTATGCCATATTGATGTGCAGAAGTGGCTGTTGACACACGGTTGAACTCTTCTTTGGTTAAGGCACAGAATAGAGCATTCATCGCTTTGGCGTCAAGGTTCGCATTCTTCTTTGATCATCACTCCAAGCGCTGTAGTTGGTTGTTGGCTTGGTGTACGATACTTCAACGATGTTCCAAAGTTCATAGTTGAGCGATTGCAAGTAGATCTTCATTCTACACTTCCAATAGTGTAGTTGGATCCATCAAATAGCGGTGGACGTTATGTAGAATGTCCTTCTTTGAATTGGGATGATGAAAACTCCGTTGCCATCCTTGTTGTTGACTAGGTATGCAGCGCTCTGATACCAAATGTAAGACCTGCTCTGATACCAAATGTTGGTCCCGATATGATGCCAATTGTTGGACTTGCTCTGTTGGCACTTATGGATCTAAAATACGAAGTCAACACAAATACTAAACAAAGAAGGATTAAAGTTAATCAAATAAATAAACTTGCAATAAAGAAAATCAAATCTCAGAAAAGTTTAGACAAACGCAAACACGAGAGATTTATCCTGGTTCGGTCCTCGTGACCTACATCAAGTCCCCAAGCCACCCGCTTGAGATTTCCCTTTATCCTTGATTTTGTACACCCAAAATCACAACCATGCACACCACTTGACAAATCCCTTTGCCAAATGTGTACACCTTCTCTCTACACCAAGACAACAAACTCCACCTTGTAGAACTGCTTCTACACCAACAAGACACCCGTGTACAATGATTGCTTTGAGTATTACAACACTTTCCTATAAGCCTTGGTATTGTGTATGAACGTGGACAAGGTCTAGTATAGGAGAAAAACTTCAGAGAACTTCACAAAGGAATTTGAATTTGGTGAAGAACTGAAGTGGAAATCAGTTTTCAGGTTTGGCAGAATTTTGATTTAGAAAACTGAAGATTAGGATTGGTATTTGGCCTTTAGATTAACCACCCTATTTATAGCTGCACTCTAGGGTAAGTTAGGATAGTTACAGGTGCAATTCAAAAGATTGAAACGTTGGAAAACGTTGCACAAAAGACCAGATAACAGAAACTGTCCAACAGTCAGAAACTACCTATAGTCGACTTGCCTTTTGAGTTAGTCAACTACACTAGGCAATTTTTCAAAGGTTAGTCGACTAGGTTTGGGTATTAGTCGATTAGGTCAAGATAAGTTCGAGTGACAGGTTTCTGGATAACTGAATCAAGTCGACTGGATCATGGATTAGTTGACTAGGTGAATAGGGTTAGTCGACTACAAGGTCTATTAGTCGACTACACATACTGTCAAGTCGACTAATTGACAAACAGAGAGTTGGGTCTAAATTGAGACACAGGATTAGTCGACTAGGATTTTGTCAAGTCGACTACACAAGTGATTAGTCTACTTGAAATAGGTGTTAGTCGACTAATTGACTCTGATATGCGTGTGTGCATCAAGGCTTTTGACATGCTATTTCATATTTACAAAACACATCATATTAACTCTCTTTGGGAAGTCTTGATCATGAAGAACTCTTGATATATCTTGTGCTAGAGCTTCAAATGAAATGCTTCACAAATGTCTTCATCGAAACATGTTCCAACAGGTTGAAGGGGTAGCAAGAGGAGCTGGAAGGTAAAAGATTGAAGGGTCTTAGGATTCAAGAAATAGATCAGAAGAAAGAGAGATAACTCTGCACTTGTAGTTGGATTGTATAACTAGGACTCTTGTATTCCAGTTGCAAATTTCTTTGCCATTAATTTGCCTTCTGGACGTACTGAGGATGTGAGAGCCTAGGCTCTGATACTATCCTATAACGCCCCGATCTCACGGGTACGGAGACGTTACTGCGACGTATATACACAGGTCAGAAATACCCTCACGTATATATGCTAAGCAACAATACAGGCAGGAATCAGAGTACGGAAGCATGTGGTGCATTATACATTCCAACATATGAGTACAATTACAAAGTTATCACCAGATGCGACATAATATTATAATAATATTACATCACCGATAGGCGCAAATGCGAGAATACAAAGAGATGTACAAGAATGAATAGTACAAAAAGCACTCACGAGTTTACAAAAGAAAAACTTGAGAGGAGCACAGGGGATCTGGAAGGATAGAGCTTCAGATGGTCTGCTAGAGATCCAAGCTACCGCTGCACCTTTCAGGTCAGCAACCAAGAGAATCCCCTAGCTCCAAGCTCAGGACCTGGACATGAGGATCCAGGGGAGTCAGAACTCCCCTAGCGAGTGGTGATGCGAATGCCAAGTGGCGTGCATAGATAAGCAATTACGTGCAAAAATCTATTGTACAGGTTTAGGTCACGGCTTCATAAGACTAGTACCTAGAAGAAATAATCCAAAAAAGGAAACCCACATCTATATACTTTTATCCCATGTCACCGTAATTCGAGCGCATACAAACCGAGTTACAAAATAACACAATAAATTATATATTAGCATCTTATTATAATTGAGGACGCCTAAGTTGTAAGTTTTAGTATGGTCCCATTCTACATACTTTCACTTACAACTTATAGAGCAAGTTATTTGAAAACTGATGAAGTTTGATGAACCATGTTTAGGATGGGCCCCGTACATACCCGGACAACGGTCCAGGAGTATCTGGTGCTGAGCCGAAACGTAACGCTAGGTACCGGGACTTATGTACACCCGAACAGGAATAAAGTATCGCAGATCTCATAGAAATAGGCCTAGGACGTGTGCATACTCGGCAGGAATAATCAGGAGTAGGGGTGTCAGCACACTCCACGGAAT
>JAVJIF010018500.1:0-64753 GCA_038442645.1 Agave tequilana
TTCTTAATAAAATACACTGCGACCTTGGTCGCAGTTGCTGGTCTTTAGTATTAATCAACAAGGACACTGCGACCTTGGTCGCTATGCGTGTTAATATAAAGGAACACCTACCAAACGTACTGCGATCTAAGTCGCAGTCATTGTACTGCGACCCTAAATTGCAGATGCTGGCCCTCTTTATCAATAACAACATATGCGTGTTAATATAAAGAAACACCTACCTAACGTACTGCGACCTAAGTCGCAGTCATTGTACTGCGACCCTAGATTGCAGATGCTGGCCCTCTTTATCAATAACAACATAAGCGTGTTAATATAAGGAAACACCTACCTAACGTACTGCGACCTAGGTCGCAGTCATTGTAACTGCGACCCTAGATTGCAGATGCTGGCCCTCTTTATCAATAAACACATATGCTGTTTTAATATAAAGGAACACCTACCTAACGTACTGCAACCTAAGTCGCAGTCATTGTACTGCGACCCTAGATTGCAGATGCTGGCCCTCTTTATCAATAACAACATTGCGACCTTGGTCGCAATTAACCATGTACACTGCGACCAAAGTCTCTGTCTACATTATATACATAAAAAAATAAACTATATAGGAGAACCTAGATCTGACAAAGAGAGCTAAGGAAATAGGGGGAAAAATAATTTATAATCAATAACCTAAATCATATAAAGAGCGGCAAAAAGAAAGGGAAAAAAATAATAATAAACAAGTCTGACAACGTGCGCTCCAAAAATTGCCTTTTGGGCAAAAAAAAACAATAAGGAAAGTTAAAGAAAAAGTAGCTATTCAAAAGGGGTATTTGGTAATTTAATTTCTTCCTATAAGCGGGCCGCAAGTTAGTGAGGTGACAAATTGAGCCACGTCACCGCAGGCTGAGAGAATACTCTCAGCCCGCAGGCTGATATGCATTTTTCTCTCTCTCTTTCTCTCTCTCTCTCTCTCTCTCTATATATATTATATATATATATATTATATATATATATATTATATATATAGATATATATATATATCGTTTTTTCTCTCCCGCAAGCCCTCTCCTTTTCTTTTTTCTTCTTACTAGCGGTGGTAGGGTGGTCGGCAGTGCGGCAGGGCCGGCAACAGGGTCGTCGGCATCATCACTCTCAATCACTCCCTCACTTTCCTTCCTTCTTTCTTTCTCTTTCTCCCCCTCTCTATTTATCCCTCTCGACTCTAATGGGTGGCTATAGATGGACGGCGAGGCGGTGGGCTGACGGTGGGTTCCAGGCGGTTCGGCGCCAGGTAGGCGGCGCCAGGCTGATAGCGGCCCAGGCAAACAGTGCACCAGGGGGGACTATTATTGTTGGAGAAAAAGAACCCATGTTGTGTTTTTTAAGAGTTGGGTTTAAACAGACCCAAACCCGATTCGTTATGATCCAAATCCGATTCATTTCTTAAAGAAAGGTAAAAGTATAACCCTGAAGAGAAAAATTGTTACATTTTGACCCTTAAATATTACAAATCTGACATTTAATTATTGAATTTTGGGCGATATCTTGGCCATCCGGAGTCGCATTCGGACGACTCTTAAGTTGTTGCGTTCGTGGGGACAAGAGCTACGCATCTATAGTATCGGTGCAGGGTATCAAGTGTTATAGGATCAGAGGTGAGTGTGATTTCCAATAAATTAGAGTTAATTATGAGGTAATTACAAATATAACTTTCCGATGAATTAACTTTTGGAATGAGATATACAAGGCATTAACAAAAAAAATTAAGTAATAGACTTATATTATTAAGAATCTAATTGTTACAAGTTATTATAATGTATACCATGCTTGATTGGTGATATAATCGTGATTAAAATAGATTGTGTATGCTCATTAAATTGAATATCCTGAGAAATATTATAACAGTTACGAATGAATGTTAACAACTACTATTACTAATTCTGAAAGAATTGATAATTATTGCTGAATAGTATATAAATGAGGAATGAATAAGCTATGAGAAAAATAAACATGATATGGTTGCTTTGATTGATTTGTCTAATTCTCTTGTTGAACTCTTGATATGATGTGTGTGTGTGTGTGTTTTGATTATAAGTTCTTGATAGAATTATTAGTACATGTGCATTATATTTATGGAGGAAGGGACCGAAGAATAGAACCAAAGGAGGAGAAGACGGTGAATATATATATAAATATATTATATATATATATATATATATATATAGAGAGAGAGAGAGAGAGAGAGAGAGAGAGAGAGAGATTCAATACATGATTTAATAATGATAATAGTATTTTATATGTTATGTAATTTTGTATTAAGAAATTTATTATTATTTAGTGTGAGTTATTATTTTATTGTTACTAATTGCCAGTATCATTCTTAATTATTATTACTTATTATTTATTAATATCCCTAATTATAATATTATTATTTTATTTTACATATGCCTATTGATCTAACCCAAGCCCACTTCTCTTTTTTCTTTTTTCTTTCCATTTTTTTAGTAAACCCATGAAGCCAAACCCATATTCTTTTCTTTTCTTCTCCTTTTGTTTAGCCTAACCAAAAAGCCCATAATTTAATCTACTATTTTCATACCCAAACCCAATAAGAAACCAAATCAGTTAGATTTCTCTTAATTCCTTATCCTTTTAAAACCAAGAATATCCAAAGATGAAAATGAAAATTATTTAAAACTCATGCAAAAAATTTCATATCCTGAAACACCTCCAAATTAAGTTCAGACTAATGAATAAGCATTCAAATTTATGGACATATCTAAACCCTAACTAAAAACTAATTTAAACTTAATCTAACCACTAGAAAAATAAGAAAGACTCATCTTATATGGCCATTTATTAAAAATAAATCCGATTAATCCATTAAAACTCTAAAAAGAAAATCAATCTACTCTAGGAGGGAGGAGAAGGCTATTACCCATCAAATTTTGGAATTGATCATAAAAAGGCAAGTACCTAGAGCCTATTCTTTTATTTGATTTTAGTCTAATAGAAATCAGGTTTAGGATCCTCTTTCATGATCTTTCTCATTGGTGTAATTACATCTAACCTGATAGAATCACAATCATGCATAAGGAATTCGATATGACTATTAGTGACAATATCTTTTTTTAGCATTATATTGTTTCTTTTATATTCTTATGTTTGTCTATGGAGTATGCATGCATGCAAGTATGAATTTTATTCTTTCAAGGCACCTTTAATTTAATTATTTGAAATAATAGTAAGAATCGGTCAAGATTTAAGTTTTAGTCTATTTGCCTTCGATGGACTTATTACATAATAGTTTTGTATAATTATTTATGCATAATAAATCCTAAAAACTCTTGATATTATAATACAATGTTATATGAGAAATATTTGCTTTACTGGATATTTGCAGTTCAATCTATGTAATTTTTTATTATAATAAATCATATTTAGACAATTTATTGGAAAAATTCAGTTCTAAAAAATTTTGTCTAGTCTCTGACTATTCTGAAAATTCTGTTTTAGTCATGAAATATTGCGTTTAGTCTCTGAATACTCCTGAATTCTGTTTCAGTCCTGAATAACTGTCGTTTAGCCCCTGTAACTTCTGAAAGTGTTTTCAGTCCTGAAATATTGCTATTTAGTCCCTGAATATTCTTGAATTCTGTTCAATCCTGAATAATTATTTTTGCCCCCGTAACTTCTGAAATTGTTTCCAACACCTGAAAACTGTTTAGTTCCCTGATATTTCAAAAAATCAATTGAGTTCATTTGCTAGTTTAAAAGCATACTTCCATTTTTTCTTACTTACAGTTTTATAGAAAAGCCCCTAATGTTTAATAAAATAATATTTATATAAAATTAATTTATATAGTAATAATAATTTATGAAAGATTATTTTCATTATATGTTTGGATTTTATAAAATATTTTCTAAAACTAATTTAAAAGTTGATATTTAGATTACCCAAACTAGGGGGGGCAATTCAGACCCGACCCGCCAGACCCGACCCGACCCGACCCAGAGTAAGTGGGTATGGGTTTGAGCTATACGGGTTTGGGTCGTAATCGGGTCGACCCACCAGACCCGATTAATAAATGGGTCGGGTCGACCCAAACCCACCAAACCCGCTAAGACCCGCTAAGACCCATTTACCTTTTTATATTTTTGATCCAGAGATTTTTTTTTTGGGAATCATTTATCATTTCCGCTCAGGGACTTCATAATTTAGCTCTCCATCCTTTCTTCATCAAAATCCAATACACCATACACATTGCACAATCTTCTATGAAAAACCTAAAGCCCCTTAATTTTAACTACATTCTCATAAATAAACAAAATTATATTGCATAAAACAATCCCTGAGTTTGTCTCAATCCCACTAATACTTTCACCTTTATTTCAGAGAATAAGAAGCATTGCATTTGATATACATGATTTTATGATTTTTAACTTATTGAAACCAACATTATGCCACTGTCATCTACTTATAGAATGCAAGAATAAGGTTCCTACAAAACATTTACCGCTAACGGGTCGACCCGACCCGGCCGACCCATTTAGTTAAATGGGTCAAATGGGTCGGGTCGGGTTGACCCACATAATACTGGGTCGGGTTTGGGTTTGGATTTTTGACCCATAAAATAAATGGGTCGGGTCGACCCGACCCGATTATGGGTGACCCATTTAAGACCCGACCAATTAGACCCGACCCGACCCAATTGCCACCCCTAACCCAAACCAAATCTTTACTAAATTATTTTTTGAATCTCTAAATTTAAATCATGAACTTGATGGTAGATAAATTGTGATATGTAGTTATTATTTGATACTAGATTCTCTCGCATGTTATTGATGTTACCTCTAGCTAATTACTCGAATGAACCATGCTTGAACAAATTGCTACATAATAACAAACAATCGACATGATTGATCTTGTTCACGTAGAAAGACACCATGAAAAAGAATCACAACAGAATATCTTGGACACGAACACATGAACATGTATAAGAACATGAACATGAAAGTTAAATGGCATGAATAAATGCTTGTGTGAAGCATGTACTTGGAACTACCTGGAAAGTGGTATATGGTGATTATAAGAGCTTGGCAAAGATATGTGGTATGGTTGTTCTTGGCACTTAGTTCACACAAAAATATTCATGTTTTATAATAAAATTTGATTGCAAAAATGACAAGACACTAGGCTAATATGGGAGAAATTGATAGTGAAAACTAAGAAAGTATACCTGTAACACTTAGTTCTCAGAATACGTACTTAGTTATGTATTCGGATTCTGATCATATTTTTCTAATTTACTTCTCGTATTTATTTTTGTTTTATGTATATTTTGCGGTCGTTTTGCATTGGATCTAAATTCGTGAACTCGGAATCAACCCTAGTCTGAACTTGGGACCCGATCTTAGCGCATTACTCGATTTTCTCTTTTCACTTTTCAAATTTGATCGATTTCAGTTTCAAAAATTATTTTTAAAATTCTAGATTTTTTCATGATTTTCTAGATTTTTTATAATTTTCTAAAAATTTTTGAATTATTTATAAAATCTTCAAAGCCGGTGTGGACCAGTGTCGTTGATTGATTATCGAATTTCTAATTTACAAAGGAGTTGAATCTTTAGAAACAACTTTCACATTATTTTTAATCACATTTTCTATCTAATGCATTTTTTGAGATTTTTCTGAATTTATCAAAATTCCACCGGATTTGGTGTGCCACTATCGCCGGTTGATTCAAAGATTTTTAGTTTACAATCGGAGTTAAATTTCTAAATTTCACTTTCACATTGTTTCTTAGAATCATATTTTCTCCTTTAATGCATTTTTTGAGATTTTTCAAAATTTATCAAAATCTGGCCGAGCCGGTGTAGACTGGTATCGACGGTTAGCTCCAGGATTTTTAATTTAAAAATAATTTTATTTCCAAAAATTGATTTTTTATTATTCCTCAGGATGATATTTTCTACCTCTGGGTAATTTTGGGAATTTTTTGGAACAGTCGATATTTTCGACATTATTTTAATATTATTATTTTAGATATCTTTCATTTCTTTCCTTCCTTCCTTCTTTCTTTCTTTCTTATTCTTTTCCTTTTCCCCCAACTCCACCACCGGCCCACTCCCCTTCATTTATTAAACCTTCCCTCCATCACTCCCTATCAATTTCTCTCTCTCTCTATCTCTCTCTCTTTCTTTTTCCTTTTCTTTTTCTTTTTCTTTTTCCTTCCTCTCTTCTCCTTTTCCTTTCTTTCTTCTTTTTCTTTCTCCTCTTCTTTCTGGCTGGCAACACAAGGGCATCCCCTTCCCCTCTCAGATTCTCTCTCCTTTTCTAAAATCTCCCCTTCCTCTTTCTCTAACTCCTCAGTCACTCTCCTTAATCTCTTTGTCTCTATCTAATTTTACTCTCTTACTCTACCTTTCTCTTTCTCTTTCCTCCTCCAGGACCCGACACCGCCACTGGGCGCCCCCCGATGACCCTACCTCCAGCCAAACACCCCCAGAGCACCACTTTCCTCCTCCTTCTTCGGCCAGTCACCACAAAAACCCACAACCTCCATCTCTAACTCTCTTCTCCTCCTTCTCTATCTTATCTCCTCTCTCTATTTGACCGGTCACCCACCACCAAATACCACCAGCGCCAACCCCCCGGCTAGGTGTCGCCAGTGCCCTACTGCTGGCCGTGCGCGGCCATGGGCCTCCTGGCCCCCTGTACGTGAACCGGGGGAGGGGAGCTACCCCCTACCTCTCTCTCCCCCGATTCTTTCTCTCTACCATCCCTCTCTCTATTTTCCCTCATTCTCTCATTACTGTATCTCTCTCTACTGTTTCTCTCTCTCTCTCTCATTCTCTCTCTAAATTCTGTTCTCTCTAGGCCGCTTTCTTTCTCTAACTCTCTCTTTCTCTCTGGATATTTCTCTCCCTAACTTTCTCTCTTCTGTTTAGATTTTTCTCTCTCTAACTTTTTCTCTCTCTCCTCTCTATTATTTTCTTTCTCTTTAAAAAATAATTATATATATTTTAATATATTATGGCGCATGCGCGAGTTTCTGGGATTTCAGATTTTATGGCGATTTTTCGAAGAATTTTTAGGCGAGAGTCCTCGCCTCGTTTTGGGTTTTCCTGCTTCATTGGGTCGACTGTGAATTTATTCTGTATTTAGATTTGTATTCATATTTTGTACTGGGCTGGGCCCTTATAAATTTACGTGGCTGAGTACCCAGTATTGTACATGTATATGCCTGTGACAAATGCTTGTACTAGGATAGTTTACTTCTTGTACAAGTGCCATGCCTGTGATGTTTATTACCATTTTATTACGTGCATGTGATTGACACTAACACTTTAGCAGGTACTTTACCCAGCCTCTGGCTGCGTTTAGCCTCAGGCTCTCTACACTCAGTCTTCGGGCTTCACCACTTCACGGTAGTCTAGATATTACCATGTTTGTATGCATGCTCGTGTGGTACTAACATCTCGTGCAGGTACCCTTGTAACGACTCTGGGTTTCTGTCCACTCCTGGGCTAGCTACCCAATTGATTTTAGGCCTGCACCCTTATGGGTTTCGTGGTAGCTATCGAGAGTGCATTTTGACCCTGAGCGTACTTTAGCCTTTAGGCTATCTCGCCCACTTCCTCGAAAGAGGAGTGCGCTTAGACCGTCAAGTCTCTCAGCTACGACTGGTAGGTATGCTTAGCACTCAGCGCTTTAGCACTAGATTCTTCTAGGCAGAATTCTGCCGGATTTTAGACTCGCCTTCTAAGCCGAGTCATTCCAATAACTCCGTTAAGCGCTTAGTATTAAACACTATTTGTTATCTGTACCTCCAGTTTTCTTAGCTTCAGTTGGTTGTTCACTTGCTTGCTTATCACCTTAATGCCAGTCTATCAATTCTTCTATTAATGGTTGTGAAGAGTTTGAAATCTTATTTATACTATTTTTCCTGATACTGCATGGTTTTCAGTATTCGTACCAATCTCGTATATTGGTACTGTTTTCTTGTATCGCTTGACGTGCTTTCACTTGACGTGCTTACATATACCGTGCTATCACTTGTCACCTACCTGATACACCCTCCTGTCATGCTATCACCTGACATCCGGTATGACATACTTGACTCTTATAATTATCCCAATAACGGGAATGATGACCTAACATCTTGTTTACATCTTGATATATTTCAGTACGAATTGTACTTCTGATACACCTGTACTTCTGATACTCTTGACTTGTTCATGCTCATTCCTGAAATCTGATAATTATCTAATAAATTATAAAAAGGGAAAACTTACATCGGGTCGGGGAAAACTTATAGATATCAATATATGTGCGTGTTTACAAATGTATTGGGTATGTTGTGCAACTAAATCTTTCGGTTCGACTGAGGCCTCCAGGTGACCGAGGGAAGCGCTGGCTCCCTCCTTCTTGGTACCAGCTTGAAAAGGCATCCTATAATACCCTTCTATACGCCTTGCGGTAGGTTTAGTACACCAGCAATAAAACATCATGGTTCGTGGTCCTGAGTATACATGGGATCCACTGTAAACATTATTCGTTGATACCCCCATTGGTTTCCAATAACAACTTTACTTTACTCAGATGCGGATATATGTGTGCTAGGACGCTAGTCCACATATTTAGACATCTGGGTAGGATGAGTAATAATAATAATAAAAGATGCCAACTATAATTTGTTGTATGTTTTGCAATTCTAGTCGTGTGGACTTAGTTTACGATGACATGAGATATATGGTATATAGATGAGGGTTTCCTTATTTGGATTATTCCTTTGACGTACTTATCTTATGAAGCCGTAAACTGAGTTTGTACCGCTAGTATTGCCATATTTGCTTTCATCGGGTTTTATTTAGATTTCTCATTTTGTTACTATTATTATATTATAATCGTTTACATCCTGGCTTGCCGTCTGCATTCTATTCCACTAGTGTCATGTTCTTATCATATTTTGTTATGCATGTTCCCTGCTCGATCACTTACTATCTCTTTACTTGCTCCTGTATGCTGTGCTTACGACACTGTTTTCATGCATGTTTATGATTCAGATTTATTGATACAAGTGTGCTTATCTTTGCACGCCACTTGACATTTACAATACCACTCGTTGGGGAGTTCTGACTCCCCTGGATCCTCATGTCTAGGTCTCGGGTTTGGAGCTTGTAAATTCTCCTGGTTGCTGATCAGCGTAGCGCAGTGGTAGCATGGATCATCAGCAAACCGTCTAAGTCCTATCCTTCCAGGCCCCTTGCTCGTCCCTCGAGTTTTCCTTTTTGTAACTCGTGAGCATCTTTCGTACTGTTCATACTTATATATCTCTTTGTATTCATGCACTTGTGCCTATCGGTGATGTAATATTCTTGTAATATTGTATCACATCTAGTAATAACTTTGTAACTGTACTCATATGTTGGCATGTATAATGCACCGCGTACTTTTGAACTTTGATTCTTACTTGTACTGATGCTTAGTGTATATATGTGAGGGTATTTTTGACCTACATATATACATCGCAGTAACGTCTGCATACCCTTGGGGCTGGGGCATTACAGGGTGGTATCAGAGCTTAAGCTCTCACATCCTCAGTACAACTAGTCCACAATTAATGGTGAAGAAATTTGCAACTGGTATGCATGAGTCCTGATTATACAATCCAACTACAAGTGCAGAGTTATCTTTTTCTTCTCAATCGTCCTTCTTTTGATTCATGTATCCCCTCCATTTTTCACTATTCCAGTTTCTATAACCCTTATACCAACTTAAGATATGAGTAGACTAGTATGGTAACGGTAGGGTCAATGTGGTTCGTTATCATTTTATTCTGGTTTTCTTTGATTCTGGTGCATTATGTTACCTTATACCGGGCAATTCTTCGGCTTCACATTATATATATATATAATGGGTACTCTATAGCGATTAGCACAGAAAGTGAGGATCAATATAGGATTTGGCAATCATCACTTATTTGATCAGATAGACGACATCACTACATGAGGAGTATCTGTAGGAACAATTTCCCAGATTCAGAACTTCTGTTAGCCAGAGTTGTGGTATTTTCTATATTATTCCAGTAACGATCTTGGTCTTTTTTATCGACTCACTGAGTTCAACTACAACGCCCAGCAGTCTTTATGAATTTGATGAGCCATGAATCTCGTTAACCTCGCCAAATAAGAGTCGTATTCAAGCCACGCGAGCTCAACCAGACATGGGCTTTTTCTGCACCCTGCGCTTAGTATTTAGCGTTGTGTTACGCATCGATTCGCCCCATGAGCTTCGCCTAGTGCAAGCCTTGCAGAGCATTAGCTCTGCCGCACCCCAGTGCTAAGTGCCTGACATTGTGTTACGCAATGGTCCCACTTGGTCTTGACTTTGTCTGTAGCTAGTTCTGTCAGAGTTTAGTATCCTAACCTCGTTCCCCAGATTTCTCTCGCCTAACGTGTTGCATGGACTTGGTGAAGCAGGTTTTTCTCAATGTATCTAATCTATATTGATGATCTATTCAGCCAACCTTGTAGGGCTTGGGTATTCTCTAAACATTTCATCTACAATCGGGTTATCTTTCAAAAGTCAGTATTCGAGATTCTCTACGGGTATTCTATATTCTTGGCTATATCTATCAGAGCGATCGACGCCCAGTATTCAGAGTTCTTAATTATCGGTCTTCTTTATGCTCAGAATTAACAAGATTTTCTTTATCTTTGGTATTCTAGTATGTTCTTAGAGTAATAGTAAGCATACAACATCGGGATTTTATTACAGTCTCTTCATCAAGTACAGCTGCATGCTTCTCAGATAAAGAATGATATCAGGTCAGTTTTATTATGACACAGTCAGAAGATTAATACGGCAGAAAGTGTAGGGATGTGTAGGTCCAGAGTTATTGTTTAGTCGGTTGTAAGCATTACCCTTAGCTAGTCATATCCTGATTGGTATAAACCTCGTTCCTGCCTTTTCCTGTGTTCATCTTCCCCAATATCGAAATTTGAAGACGAAATTTTTGTAAGGTGGATAGAATGTAACTCCTCATTCCGAATATGTACTTATTTATGTATTTGGATTCTCGATTGTGTTTTCTGATTTACTTCTTGTATTTATTTTTGTTTTATGTATATTTATGCAATCGTTTTGCATTGGATTTGGATTCGTGAACTAAGAGTCAGCTCTAGTCTGAACCGGGGACCCAATCTTAGTGTATTAAATTTAATCTTTTCGGTATTCAGATTTGACCGATTTTAATTTTAAAAATTATTTTCCATATTCTAGATTTTTCATGATTTTCTGAAATTTTTCCGAATTAATTTATAAAATCTTAAAAAATCGGGGTCGACCAGTGCCGCTGATCGATTCTCAGATTTTAAATTTACAAATGGAGTTAAATTTTAGAAACGACTTTCACAATTTTTTCTTAAAATCACATTTCTATCTAAATACAATTTTGATATTATTTTTGAATTTATCAAAATTCCACAGATTGGTGTCGGCCAGTATCGCCGGTTGATTCTGGGATTTTTAATTTACAATCAGAGTTGAATTTCTAGATTATGCTTTCACATTGCTTCCTAGAATCATATTTTCTCATTTAATGCATTTTCTAGAATTTTTCAGAATTTTTCAAAATCCGGCCGAAGTGGTATGACTAGTATCGACGATTGACTTCAGAATTTTTAATTTGAAAATGAGATTTTATTTCTAAAACTGGTTTTGTATTATTCATCAGGATGATTTTTTCTACCTCTAGGTAATTTTGAGGATTTTTCTGGAACAATCGATATTTCCCGACATTATTTTCATATTATTTTAAGATATCTTTCATTTCTTTCCTTCTTTCTTTCTTTCCTTTTCTTTTCCTTTTCTTTTCCTTTTCCCCTTCCCCACTCCACCACCCCCTACTCCCCTTCATTTATTACACCTTCTCTCCATCACTCCCTATCAATCTCTCTCTTTTTCTTTTTTTTCCTTTTCTTTTTCTTTTTTTCTTTTTTCCTTCCTCTCTTCTCCTTTTCCTTTCTTTCTTCTTTTTTCTTTCTCTTTTTCTTCCTCCTCTTCTTTCTGGCTGGCGACGCAGGGGCATCCCCTTTCCCTCTTTAATTCTCTTTCCCTTTTCTCAAATCTCCTCTCTCTTTCTCTAATTCCTCACTTACTCTCCCTAATCTCTCTATCTCTCTCTCTAATTTCACTCTTTCTCCCCCCTCCTCCAAGACTCGACGCCCCCACCACCACCACCTGGACGCCCCCCGATGACCCTACCTTTAGCTAGACCCCCCAGCGCGCCACCTTCCTCCTCCTCCTCTGGCCAGTCACCACAAAAAACCCCACTACCTCCATCTCCAATTCTCTCCTCCTCCTTCTCTATCTACTCTCCTCTCTCTATTTGGCCGGTCACCCATCACTAAACGCCACTAGCACCACCGCCGGGCTGGGCACCGCCACCGACCGTGCCCGGCCAGGGGGGCTCCTGGCCCCTTGTGTGTGAGGGGGGAGGGAGCAGCCCCCACCTCTCTCTCCCCCCGTTTCTTTCTCTCTCTACTGTCCCTCTTTCTCTCACTACTATATATCTCTCTTTATCATTTCTCTCTCTAAATTTTGTTTCTCTCTAACTCTCTCTTTCTCTCTAGATATTTCTCTCCTAAGCTCTCTCCTCTCTCTAACTCTTGCTCTCTCTCCTCTCTCTTCTCTCTCCTCTCTCTTATTTTCTTTCTCTCTCTAAAAAATAATTATATACATATTAATATGTTATGGTGCGTGCGCGAGTTTCTGGGATACCAGATTTTACGGCAATTTTTGAAGACTTTTTAGGCGAGTGTCCTCGTCTCGTTTTGTGTTTCCCTGCTTCGTCGGGTCGATTATGTATTTATTCTGTATTTGGATTTGTATTCATATTTTGTATTGGGCTAGGCCCTTGTATTTATATGTGGCTGAGTGCCCAGTATTGTACATGTATATGCCTGTGACGAATGCTTATACTAGGGTAGTTTACTTCCTATACAAATGCAATGCATGTGATGTTTATTACCGCTTTATTACGTACATGTGATTGATACTAACACTTCTGCAGGTACTATACCCAGCCTCCAGACTACGCTTAGCCTCCCGCTCTCTACATTCAGCCTCCAGGTTTTACCACTCCACGGTAGTTTAGATATTACCCCATTTATATGCATGCTCGGGTTAACATCTCGTGCAGGTACCCTTATACCGACTCTGGGTTTCTGCCTACTCTCAAGCTAGCTACCCAACTGGTTTTAGGCCTGCACTCTTATGGGTTTCGTGGTAGCTATCGAGAGTGGTTTAGACCCCGAGCGTACTTTAGCCTTCGGGCTCTCTCGCCCACTTCCTTGAAAGAGGAGTGTGCTTAGACCATCAGGTCTCTCAGCTATGCCTGGTAGGCATGCTTAGTGCTTTACCACTAGATTCGTCTAGGTGAAATTCTATCAGATTTTAGACTCGCCTTCTAAGCCGAGTCATTCTAGTAACTCCGTCAAGCGCTCTAGTATTAAACACTGTTTGCTGTCTATACCTCCAATTCGCTTAGCTCCGCTTGGATGTTCGCTTTCGTGCTTATCACCTTATTGCCAGTTTCTCAATTCTTCTATTAATGGTTGTGAAGAGTTTAAAATCTTATTTATTCTGTTTTTCCTGAAACTGCATGATTTTTTGGTATTCGTACCGATCTCGTATATTGGTACTATTTTCCTGTATCATTTGATGTGCTTTCACTTGGCGTGCTTACATATACCATGCTATCACTTGTCATCTGCTTGATATCACTCTCCTGTCATGCTATCACTGACATCCGGCTTGACGTACTTGACTCTTATAATTATCACGATAACGGGAATGATGATCTGACATCTTGTTTACATCTTGATATATTCCAGTACAAACAGTGCTCCTGATACACCTGTACTTCTGATACTCCTGACTTGTTCCTGCTTATTCCCAAAATCTGATAATTATCTAATAAACTATAAAAAGGGACAACTTACATTAGGTCGGGGGAAACTTACAGTTATTAACATATGTTCGTGTTTACAGTAGTATTAGGTATGTTGTGCAACTAAATCTTCCGGTTCGACCTGAGGCCTCCAGGTGATCGAGGGGAGTGCTGACTCCCTCCTTGTTGGTATCATCTTGAAAAGGGCATCCTATAAGACCATCCTATATGCCTCGTGGTAGGTTTCATACACCAGCAATGGAACATCCTGGGTTGTGGTCCTGGGTATGCACGAGACCCACTGTAAACATTGCTCGTTGATACCCCCGTTGATTTTCAATAACAATTTTGCTTTACTCAGATGTGGAGATATGTATGTTGGGACGCTAGTCCACATATCTAGACATCTGGGTAGGACGAGTAATCATAATAATAAAAGATGCCAACTAATAATTCGTTGTATGTTTTGCAATTCTAGCCGTGTAGACTTAGTTTACGACGACGTGAGATATATAATATATAGATGAGGTTTTCCTTGTTTAGATTATTCCTTCGACGTACTTATCTTATAAAACCGTAAACTGGGTTTGTACCGCTCGTGTTGCCGTATTTGCTTTCATCGAGTTTTACTTTGATTTCTGATTTTGTTACTATTATTAATATTATAGCCATTTACATCTTGGCTTGCCATCTGCGTTCTATTCCACTAGTGTCCTGTTCTTATCATATTTTATTATGCATGTTACCTGCTCGATATCACTTGCTATCTCTCTACTTGCTCTTGTATGCTTGTACTCATAAGACGATTTTTAATGTATGTTTATGATTCAGATTTATTGATACAAGTGTGCTTATCCTTGCATATCACTTAGCATTCGTAACACCACTCGTTGGGGTTCTGACTCCCCTGGATCCTCATGTCCAGATTTCAGAGCTTGGACCTTGTGAATTTTTCTGGTTGCTGATCAGAGTAGCGCAGTGTTAGCGTAGATCATCGACAAACCGTCTGAGCCCTATCCTTTTAGGCCCCCTGCTCGTCCCTCGAGTTTTCCTTTTTGTAACTCGTGAGCGCCTTTCGTACTGTTCATACTTGTATGTCTCTTTGTATCTCACACTTACGCCTATCGATGATGTAATATTCTTGTAATATTGTTGTTTGGTGGGAAAATTTGAAAATACGCGGCGTAAAATTTTCTTGAATCAATGAAAATTACAACGGATCAGTACTTCGATTACAAGAGAGGGAAGATATCCAAGCCCAAATCTTCTCTTTATTTAGTGCTAGGTTCTTGATGTAGCGATGGAAAGTGAATCTTATTTTTTGTTGACCGGGCGAACGACATGATATTTTGGGAATCTTCTCTTTAGACGGTGGATGAAGTAACACAGCTTTTGCCCAACAAAAATCTCAAATAGATTTTAAGAAAGAACAAACTTGAACTCAGCAAGTTGTTAGAAGAGTTTTCTCTTTTGTATTTTTTAGCTGGAGATTCTGATCTTTCTAAGGTTTACAGCCAAGTTTTTCTGACCCAAAACTTCCCACAAAAAATTTTCTCCCTTTGCTCAATAACGAACTGAGCTATTTATAGGGGTCTCAGGGGGTAAAACTGTCCCCTAAAAATCCTCCATAATGGGGGCTAATTCCCTCGTTACGTAGGCAGTAATTGACCCAGTAATGAGGGCAGTTATAACACAGACGCAGGGTTCCTCTGTAGTTAATATGCGGGTTTCGAGCCTCACGTTTAGCCGTTGAGGTAATGCTTGAGCTTCGCATTTGGTTGAAATATGAGCTTCAAATTCTGCGTTGAACTTCACGTGAGATGCGGGCTTCGGACTCTGTGCCTGGGTATTACATAGATGCCTGAGACGCATTTTCCAAGCTCTGCGTCTTCATCATCGTGATGAAGCAGAGAAGCGGGTTTTGACTCTCGCGTCTTGAGGCTGCGGTGATGCTGAGGCGCGGCTTTCAAGCTCTGTATCTTGGTCATCGTAGTGATGTTGAGATGCGGGTTTCAACCCTCGCGTCTTGGTGCTGTTCCAGTGGCTTGCGTCTGGAGTCTGAACTCTACTTTCTGATGACTTGACCCCAGTGATTTTTGGACAGTTTACAGAACCCCCTCCAAAGTTTTCGATATTCCGCGGTTGACTGGGATGAATTTTGAAATACATTAGAATTTGGTTGAATTAACGTTTCTTATGATTGGACTGACAATCATTTGAGATGCCCTGAGCTTAATCCTGTCTGGAATGTGGTCTCCGTGAGTGTGCTGTAAAACCCTTTGAAGCCACCCGAGATGATCGTCATGAGTATCTAGATACGCAGTCCAGACCTCCTCGGTACTCTAAGCTGGTTGTTGGTGTACTGTTGAATCAGGGGTAAACAGTCGTCTACTTGTACAGCGTACTGTTGAACTGATTGCAGAAGTAAAGACTGAATGCAAGTCTTGTAGACGCATAGGTCATGCTGCTTTAGGGACGCGATCCTCATTCAAAGTGGAGACGGGTCTATCACTTTGCTGAAGATGCGCGACCATTGAAGGGACGCGATTTTTTAAGTGAAGACACAGCTCTCACTCTGTTGAACAGACGCAGCTCTTACTTTGTTGAAGAGACGCGACCATTAAAGGGGACGCGGCTTTGTTAAATGCAAGACCTGTGTTCCACGTGTCTGGTGGAGTTGAGGGGACGTCCTTCCTTTAACGCGCGAACTTCGCGTTCATTCAGACGCATGCCACGTGTCAGGCAAAGATTGGGCCTCGAGACACGCGCCGCATATCTCTGCAGATCACTGTGACTATAAAAGACAATAGTCTTTCATTAAATAGATCACTGTGTCAAATTCGTTAAACATCATCATCATTAGACTCTTCTTCTTCTTCGCTGAGCCTTGTGTCGAGACTTGAGAAAAGCTTAAAGCTTTTTCCACTTTCCTTCATCTTTAACACCAATTTCACGGTTGAAATGGCACCAAAAGCCAAGCATGTTGCCTCGTCCTCGAGCGCTATCGCTCCAGAGGCCAAGTGGGTGGTCCTCCAACGCAGGAGGCCCTATTTCAGGTAATAAACATCTGAACTGGTTTCTGCCATTGAAGAGACTTAAATAGTTCTCTTAACTCTTAAGTCTCTTTTGAATGTGAGCCGCTAACGCGAAGCTCATGCCCGTGTTTGATTTTCAGACGTAGCTCTTGCATTAGTAGGCAAGACGCGGGTTTGATGACCTTCGCATCTTCTTCATCAGCTTAAGTCCATATCTGTCTGTTGAACGCTGGCCTCGTTGAGCCTTGCATTTTGAACTCAATACTCAGAATTTCTCTAAAACGTGGACTTCATTAAGAGAACGCGGCTCTAGATCGCTTAAGGAGATATAGCGTGGTTCTATATGAAAGGATGCGACCTTTAAGTCTGTGCAAGAACGTGGAATTTGGGACGCGGCCTTCATTTCTTGTAAATGGACGCGAAATCTGGAACGTAGCCTCCAAGCGTCACATGCAATCTGTCTTAAAGATTTTGTTGGATCTTTTAATGCCAAGTCGACGTTGACGGTTGGGAACTTGTGTCATTTAATGTTTCCTGAAGTGACAATCAACGTGTCAGCTCCGTATTGGACTTGATGCTCGTGCAGGTATTTAAGGCCGATGGCTTTGATTTTTATGCCATTAATTACAAGCCTTATGGCTTGCCTATAAATAGGTCTCACCCCTATAACAGTCCATTATTTACACTGTTTCCCTTTGAGAGCATGTGCTTTGAAGGTCTTCATCTTGATTTGTCTATCTTCCCCTTAAGGGGATGCGTTCTAATGAACAGTAAGAACTCAAAACTTTCATGTTTTCCTTTAATCTTCTTCGAAGATTATCACTTTTAAGTGATTTCAAGATAAAAAAGCATTGCCTTAAATGCTTTTATGGCCGCGCCTTGATGAATAAAGTCCAACTTCTAGAGAATTCTTCCCCGGGCAGGAACTATTTGTCGCCATGAAATACCCAATCCCCCTGACGTTCTGTTTTCCCGTCCATTGAGGAGATTCGCTCTCTTGATCACCTCTTGAAATCTGATTGATGCACCCGTGTTCTGTAGACGTGTCTTTCGAATTTCTTTGATAAAATACGAGCTTAGTGACTTCAAAATTTAAGTCTCAAATTCTTCAGACGCGAGTGTGATAGACTCTGTGTTTGGATCTTGAAATACGAGCTTTGTATATGAAGCTCGCGTTTGGGGTCTTGACTTAGAGAATTTTGAGTCTGCTCTTTTGAGACCTCTGGACGCGGATATGGCCAGCCCTGCGTCTCAGACGTGGGTGCGGTGAACTCTGTGTCTTATAGTTAACTCAGGCAGTTTTTTAAAGACTCGCATCTGCATTCTTAATTCATGCCTTGCGTCTCACATCTCGGACGCAAGTCCAAAATCAGACTACGTTTGGATCTATATTTTCTGTATCGTTAACTCCGCGCCTGGAGTTCACGGCTTTAATCTTGCGTTTGCACCTTAGATTTTCTGTTTCTGTCTTCACAGAATTTTAACCTTTCAATTTTTACTCCTTGCAGGTTCTAGCAGCCTCAGTCAATCTTCTGCGTCTTCGCTGGGCTCATGGAGAATATTTCGACCAGCCAGCTTGTTCGGTAGGCGAGCACTCGAGAAATCAAAGCTCCTGTTTATGGGCAAGCTTGGTTCATGGGAGACTATTTAGACTAGCTGGCTCGTTCGAGTACCCGGGGAGTCAGGGCTCCTGTCGATGGGCGAGGAGGTACCGTGCAGGTACTGATACCTGTCAAGGCCTTATTGGTTAAATTCAGTTAAATTTAGATTTAAGTAGATCTATTTGGTTAGAGGAGGATGATCCCAAATTCAGTTGGTTAAATTCAGTTTTTGATGAATCAAGTGGTTGAAACTAAAGATCAAACGAGGATAACGTAAAATACAGAGTCCAAATCCAAAGGTATAAACAGATAGAGAGAAGATCAAAGGATGAGATGAAGCAATTTTGACTCAGACTCTGGCTGGATATATTTTAGTATTTGAATCATAATTTTTGCTACTAGAACTTAAATCTGATGATTCAAGATGATCCAGAAAGAGAACCTGAAGGGCTACAACTCTTAAGTTGATCATTATTTCTAATTCTGTCATTTGATAAGTTATATTTAGCAATCAATACGCCAATAAGTTGCAGATCAGAACTGAATATCCACATCAAATCAAATTCAGAAATAAGGGGAGTATTCAAATTCAGAAATAGTCAGCTTTCCTTATCTTTATACTCCTCTACCCTCTGCATTTCTCCTATAAACACCTGTAATCTCAAAGGCTAAAAAGGGACGACCAAACAGAGATAGATTTTAGGCCAGTTTTTCATTCTTTTTAGTGTAGGTTTTTATTTTCTTTTTATGTAATTTTTATTTCTTTGTAAGCATAGTTTAGACTGAGATTTATGTAAGTTAGAGAGAGGCTTATGTTGAGAGTGACACCGATGTACCCTCCTCCTTTCTTTCATCATTTCTGCAAGCAATAAAAAGTAATTTTTTATGTTCGTCTTTACTTTTGTTTTCTTCTTCTTTCTACTTTTCCTCTTTTGGTTATGATGAGCGTCCAAGTGAATCTAGAAGCATCAGTATATCCATGTTTGTGTGAGTGTCACCGATATTTCATGATGATGTTCTCCTTCTCAAGATTCCGTATCATTTCATTCTTGTTCATCTTGATGATGTCATGCGAATGGGGACTGAGCTCGATCTTATAGGTTATGCGTTGATCGCCTCCGAAACAAGGTAAAACATGTAAGGGTTCCAGGTAAGTCATCAACTAAAGGAGGTAAGTTTTTCTTTTAGGTTTTCTTTTCTTTTCATTTTAGTGTAATTACTAACACCACAATCTTTCAAATTTCTTTCACTCTTTTTCATTTCTTTGTATATATCCACTTCCATTTTCTCTACCTTTTATATCTATCACTTTCTTCCTAACTTAACTATAACTCTTTTTCATTTTCCTTTTAAGAACTAAAAGAAGATTTTTAATCATTCTTTGTAACCTAAAAGAGAACTTACTAAAGAAGCTTTCATCGCTAGTCCCTCCTTGTAGATCACGACCCGCATAGTCACTTGCTATAGCAGTAGTATTGAGTACTTACACTCTTTATTCTAAATCTGAAATTCTATATTTTTGTGTGCAGGTAAAATCTCACTCAAATTTTTGGCGCCGTTGCCAGGGAGGGAACAGTGTATTTGTTTTTTAACAAGTTTGGTGTCTTATTTCAGGGACGTTAAAGTTCAGATTTAGCACTCAAGCTTTACAAAAGAAGACTTGGTATTCTGTGCCCCTACTCTCGAAAGTAGGAAACAGAATTTCAAGAAATTGTATTGCAGAAGTTGAAATTTTTGTTGGACTACTAAAAACTCTTTTTTGCAGGACATATTGCTTGGAAAAATAAAGTTTTTGTGTGTCATTATTCTTGCTATATCTGATATTTACAATCCCTGTTTTAATCTAACAGTAATCTGAGTGATTGTTAATTGCTTAAAGAAACGTTTAGACTTGCATTTTAGGCATTTGTCTAATTACGTTTATTTTACAATTACTATTGAAGATAGCTTGAGATAAGGTACGTATGCATAGTATATAGTTTAGGAGATATTCTTAGGTGATATTTGCTTTTGAATGCTGCTTTTCTATATCTTGCACACTTTGCACAATCAATTCTAAGGGCAAAACTCAAATCAAGATAAGGTGAGAAAGTCATTACCCTTTTTTAGCCCACAAACCATCTCCAAGTACGCGCAGCCTAAGCCTAATTTAAAATCTGATAGACGTTGGCCTTAGGAACATCTCGAACTCACTAGGAGATTATCCTAAGGAGGAAGGTGTTAGAATTTGACTCTTGCCAAATCAGTGTCTAGGAAAGGGATTGAGGGGCGAAACCCGAAGGCTGGTGGTTTGGCTTAATTAGGCCCATCGCTTTCGTGCGGATACCTCCCACCAATCTTGCCCTGACCTGGCTGATTAGCTTGTGGTCAAAGTCTACATTATACCTCCTGTGGACAATCAACTAGTTAGGAGTTGTCTAGGTCAAGGTTACCTTAGAGTAGGCTTGGTTGATTACCCTTATTGACTATTGGTAAACCTGTTTGTGATTGTGATTGTATTTGTGTATGCAAGTGTGGTCAAGAGACCCTAATTTATCTAGGTTGATTAGAAACACATCACCACCCAGTTTTAACCAAGACCTGATTCGGTTATGGCTCAACCGACATCTTTGCAGGATAGGTTCTATCCGATTAGAACCTCACTTCCATCTTGCATCCAACTTCCATCAGTTGGTGAATACAATTTTGAGCTCAAGCCTCAGTTCATCAACACACTCCCCAAGTTTCATGGATTAGAGTCCGAAGATACTTATTTTTTCATAAGAGAATTTGAGAAAGTATGTCTAATGATGAAAATCTCACACCTTATAGATGATGCTATTAGGTTGAGATTTATCCCTTTCGCTCTTAAGGACTTAGCCAAGAAATGGCTTTACAGCTTAGCGGCCGGCTCTATCACATCTTGGAATGGTTTTATCAAGGTCTTCTTGAAGAAATTCTATCCAATTCATAAGACCGCTCTCATTAGGACGAACATCATGCAATTCAAGCAAGAACCTAATGAACCGTTTTGGAGGAACTTTGAACGTTTTAAAGCCTCCTTGTCCAATGTCCTCGTCATGGAATAGAGAAATGGCAACAATGTCAAATTTTTTATGACGATTTAGACTATTCGACTAAGACCCTCTTAGAGAGTATGTGCCAAGGGGGATTCTTGCAGAAGGATGAAAATGAAGGATGAAATTTATATGAGAATTTAGCGGAAAATACCATCCAATGGGAACCCACTAGTGAAACCTCAAGGAACTCAAACTCCATCTCTTCAAAAGGAGGTCTCCATTCTATTGAATCATTCATAGCTAATGAGGCTAAATTAGCTAACCTAGAAAGAAGACTGGAAGTTTTAGAAACTAAGAAACTAAGTCCAGTCAATCAAGTCAGCCCAAACCAATTTTCAACTCCTAGTTGTACTTACTGTCCGGCCATGAATCATGTGTTTGAGGAGTGTCTTGTGTTTCATGCTGAACAACACTTTCCAGAACCGATGAATGTGGCCTTTTCAAGGCCGAATAATGATCCTTATGCTTCAACGTACAATCCTGGCTGGAGAAATCACCCAAATTTCTCATGGAGCCAACACAACAATGATCACCCACGGTCGAACCAGGCAAGCCACTTTCATCATCCCAATAATTCTTCCAATCATCAACCCAACTTTCCAATTACTCTCACAATTCTCCCAACAATTTTTCAAATTATCAACAAAATTTTCCCAACCAAGCTCCATCATCTTCCTTCCAGAATCCTCAACTTGAAAGGAGAATGACTGATTTTGAGAGAAATATGAAAAGGTACATGAAGAACCAAGATTCTCTCAAGCAAATAATACAGAGGCTAGAGGGTCAAATGAGCCAGTTAGCCATTCCACAACATGAGGGGCAAAAGGGTACCTTGCCCAGTCAACCAATTATGAATCCTAGGAATTCTCAACAAGCTCATTTGGTTGAGGATCAATCATTGAATCAATGTAATGATGTTCGTACGTTGAGGTCGGGAAAGAAAGTTGATAACCAAGTGTCAATACCATCCAATCCCAGTTAGCACAATCACACTCCAGCATCCACCTCATCTAATCTCAATCCTTCCAAATCTGACGAATCTGAAACAGATAAGTCAACCAGTCAGGTGTACAAGCCTATAGTACCATTACCTAATAGGCTAAAGAACAACAAGCAGAATCTACGCATGGATAAAATAATTGAGATCTTCAACCAAGTGAAGATAAATGTGCCACTCCTTGATGTCATCCAACAAGTCCCATCCTATGCAAAATTTCTTAAGGACATGTGCACCAAGAAGAGAAAGACTAATGTACCAAGAAAGTCTTCTTAGCTACTAATATTAGTAAGCTACTGTCAGGTCCGATCCTTGTCAAGTACAAGGATCCAGATTGTCCCACCATTGCCTGCATTATAGGACAAACTGAGATTAGTCACGCACTTCTTGACTCGGGAGCGAGTATCAACCTGCTTCCATTCTCAGTTTATCAACAACTCGGGTTGGGCGTTCTTAGTCCAACTCGAGTCACAATCTAACTGGCTGACCGTTCTGTGAAAGTTTTAAAGGGAGAAATTAATGATGTCCTTATCTGGGTCGGGGAGTTTATCTACCCAGTTGATTTCATAGTTCTTGAGACACAACCTGTGTTCAATCCTAGAGCTCAAACTCCTGTTATCCTAGGGCGCCCATTCCTTGCTACTGCCAATGCTATTATTAATTGTTAGAATGGGTCTATGAGATTAACCTTTGGGGACATGACTAGAGAAGTCAATGTCTTCAACCTAAAAAAACAACCTCATAAGATAAGAGACCAAATATTTGAGGTAAACTTTGTTGAAAATAATTGTGATGAAGAAAGTGAAGGTATAGAAAATGAGTCTCTGTTTCTTGATGAATTATTTAAGAATGAATTGTAAGATCACCTAGAGGGGGGGTGAATAGGTGATGGCTAATCTAACGGTCACTTGTGAACAATAATGCAGAATTAAAACTAAGTTGACCAAATTAAACTTCTTTTAATTGAACACTTATGTATAACACAAGAGTGTTGCCGAATTTCCCTTGCGAGGCTCTGGACAATCTCCTCTAGATTCCCCTTGAATGGGTTGAGGTGCCGCGTTGGCTCTCTTGGTTGAATACTAGTGTAAGACAATCAATCCCAAGCAATTATATAACAATTAAGCACAAGGGTATATCAAGCATATAAAGATAGACAATAATTGAATGCAAGATATAAAGAGACAAAGAGAGAGAGAGAGAGAGAGAGCAAGAGTGAGCAATCGCAAACACAAAGGGTTTGTTTCGAGTTCGAGCACACTTGCTCTACATCCCCGCCTTCGACACACGAAGGATTTCCACTATGCACGATCCAACCGGATCTCTCCTTGGTGCCGCAACACCTACAATCCCTCGGACTCCCAAGTCCCTTACACATGCAAGTCCACCAACTCGCCGAGGCCGCACCTCGCACCACAAGAGTTCACACCCGAACTCCACACCACAACGAGCACACTTGCCCGTCTCCTCAAAGAACAAAGAACAAGTCTTTGGTGATCACAACACTTTGATCACCTTACAAAAACTCTCACTACAACTCTCCTATAGGATAGATATAACTATGGATGCTCAAGTGTAGTGTGAGAAATCAAGGAAAGAACTTTGATGGAAAACTCAAGAAATCACAATAAACACTCTCTTGATAAAATCCCTTTTGATAGGAAATATTGGCACTCTATTTTGTGGAGAAAACTCTGCTAAAAGAATGGAAATAACTGGACAAAAGCTCTCCTAAAATCTTAGCTTCAAACAATGACAAAACCCCCTTTTATAGAGGCCAGAAAAACTAGCCGTTGGGATCTGTCAGTGCTGCCGGTCGACCGGGCCGGTCGACCGCCAACGGTCAAAATCCGACCGTTGGAGCCTCCGGTCGACCGTCCCGGTCGACCGATAAAACCCGAGAGCACAGCTCTCTCCAGCGGTCGACCGTCCCGGTCGACCGGCCACTGTGCTGACAACGTGCACAAGGCTGTGCACGTCGGTCGACTCGGACGGTCGACCGACCATGGTGCGGTCGACCGGTCCGGTCGACCGACTTGGCCTGTCAGCCAGTCCTCAGTTCTGCACAGATACAGGTTTTAAAAATAGGTCTTTTCACTCAATAAAAATCCCATAAATTCACAGTAAATCTAAAAAATAGTTTTAATCACAATAAAAACTGTTTTTCTAAAAATATGTTTTTCTAAAACTTGTTTTTCCATAACTTCACAAAATACAAAAACAAGATATTTGAGTTCATTTTAAAGCATAGTGTGTATGGATATGATCCACTACACAATCAAGATGAAATATCTATGTTTTTGATATTAAGCATAAAACTTGGTTTTGATTGAAGGATAAGTATATGAGAACCACCAAAAAACCAAACTTGTATTTTTCCAAAATGAAAAATCTTTTCTACTTTAAAAATCTTTTATGAAAACAATTCTAACAAGAGTGTGTGTGTGATATCTATACTTGAGCATTCCACCACTATTCTATCCTTTACATTTTATCTAAGAACAAAAATAAAATCTTATACCTAGACACAAGTCTTGATCTTGAAGTCTTCCCTTGAAGTCTTCTCATCTTCTTGACTTGGTCCAAATACAATCCACCGAGCTCATCTCTAGATGTGTTCTTGATGCATAGGCTCGTGAATCAACCGGTGCTAGCTTCCAACTTATCTTTAAATCCTTTGTTGAAGCTCCGCACCTACTAAGATCTTGATAATGAATCTGTCACTAATTAAACACAAGATCATTAGTAATCATAACTTCATGAGTTGATCATCATCAAAACTAAGGTGATAGGCCTTTGGGCCAACATGAATGTGATTATCTTAATGATAAGGCATATGTCAGAGATCCTAATTTTAGAGTCCCCTTTAAAAAAAAAGGAAATTTGATTTGAATATCTTCACTTTCGCTGAGCTAACCAATAATATATCGCACGAGAATATAATTCAAGAGCCTCCGATTGACATACTCTTTGAAAGCCTATTCAAAGAAGAACTCATGTATTTGAATGAACCAACTAGGGATATTTTGATTAATTACACATCTCCAGGGGAAAGTGTTGACCTAAACTTTGAGGAAATATATGGAACTGAGTTAGAATTCCTAGGCATTCATAGTGAGAAAGTTCCAACTGAGAAGTGTGGTGGAGATCAATTTTTGAGTAATGAATGTAGAATATAAGGAAGAAAAACCTAAAGAAGGTGAGACTAGGAGGAAGAGAACTAAAATGACAAAAAAATTGGCCTCCTCACTATGCCCTATAAAGAGGACCCATTGGAATGATGGGAAGAGAGCTAGAGGGATGAGACCGAAAAAGAATAAGTGTGGGAGAAACTTGATGTTGTACATATTTTTGTATAATATATGCACCTCTTTTACATTTCATTTCATCCATCTATACATTTCTTTCATACATTGGGGACAATGCATGAGATAAGTGTGGGGGAGGGCTCTAACATGACTAACAAAAAAAAAAGAAAAAAGAGAAGAGAAGAAAACAAAGAAAAATATATCTATCTATATATATATATATATATATATATAAACTTTTTGAAAGGTAAGAACAATATTTTGATATATTTTTTGTAAGAAATTAAGTCAATTTTAAGGAATAGGAATCATAATTAGGATTTCTTACACTTGGTCGAAATAAGATGACTTGTTTGATTTTTAGGATTAGGAAGAAAATTTGTGAAAGTAATTTAGTTTTGATCTTTATCTTGATGAAATATGCACACTTTATACACTTAAACACTTAGGGTTCAAAAACAAAGACTCTTACGCCTTATAAAAAAAAGAAAAAGAAAAAATATATATGTGTGTATCTATAAAAAATAAACAAATCTAATTATTGATTAGCTAGGTGTTTTGGCCTAAGAAAGCTTTGGTATTTATGCAAAAGATAATTAAATAAGTTTAAAAATATATATATATAAATCCTCTGATTAAGCTGGGTATTTGTGCCTCATGAAGCATAAGTTTTCACGCCTAAAAGGGGTATATTTTATAAATAAAAACCCTTAGTTTCGTGGCCTTATCTGCTCGAGTGTTTAAGTCCTTAGGGTATTTTCTCACCTGGTGCCCTAAGACTGTCCAGTTTGGGTGTCACCGACTAAAGGCTCGTTACATGGGCAGATGAGAAAGCCTAAGGCATTGAGGAATAAATACCACCAAAAATAAATAAGGCATAGGAGTTAATATTAAAGAACCCTTAGTCAAACTTTACGGTCACGAAGGTGCATATGACTCAAGGTAAAGTAATAGACTAGATGAAAAATACAATTTGACTCCTTATTTTAATTGATGACATGTTTTTGAATAGAGACTAAGTTTAAGAATGAAAAGTTTGATATTCCTATAAATTATAAATTACTTGAACTATTACAAATATACTTCAAATATTTTCTCTTTTCAAAATGCCTTTCAAAAATACTAACATTTTTTTTCTTTCTTTATGGATTTTGTGGGTGTAATCCACTGACAATCCTCACGAGATAATACTCGTCCTCTAGTGGTAACCTAAAGATTTAACGGTTTATTGCACATGCTCAGTGCAATCGAGTGACCTACAAAAGTGGTCTAATAATTGATTAGGATTAGTTTGATGTTTTGCTCGAGGGAGAGTAAAAGATAAGTATGGGAGTGTGATCGGTCACATATATTGCATACATATTGTCACATTACCATGCTTATTATCTAAATAAATCATATTATTAAGTGCTATTTTTCTTTATAAAATGCAGACCCATTGCTAAAGGATAGGAAAGAGAAACGAGCCCAAAAGCCCATCAAATTCTGATTTAATTCAGAATAAATTCGAAATCAAGAAATCAGGACAGATCTTGACAAATCAGAGAGGTTGAAAATCGGTTGAAATGAATCTTCTCAACTCACGTGGTTAAAGCAAACAATCAAAGATCGTTTCGTCAAATCCAGGAGTTGAAACAGTGAATCCAATAAGACAAAAGGGAGTTTAAGCCCACGCTAACCGCATCTCCACCAGGATGTGGCCACTTGGCCATATCCTGGCCGTGGATCTGCGGCATGGGCCACGGATTCGCTGCTTGTTGGTGGAGATAAGGGGAGCGTTTGCTCCCCTTATTTCCTCACTCCTTTCCCTCTGGGGTTTTGCCTATAAAAGGCAGGCTTTTGTACAGAAAAAGAGACCGAAACTTATGTTTAATTTTTCTCTTTATTTTTAAGGTTTTAGGCTCTTTATTAGATAGTATAGAAGTTGTAACTCTGTTTTGTAATTTGTAGTTCAGTTCATATACCAGTGAGAGAGAGAGAAATTGAGTGATTGTATTCTAAAGATTGAAGTGACATCAATAAAAGGATCAAGTTTTCTCTTCTTCCACTCCATTTCACGGTATGTCTTGCTTTATTTACTTGCATTATTTTTCATCTTCCATGAGTAGCTAAATTAATTTTCTGGGCTCACGATTATTCCTCTCTCCGATCCTCCTTTTTTTTGAATGGTTTTAATGAAAAGACCCAATGAATCATTTGCATGCCTAAACTAAGCCTTTCTTGTTGAATGTGTTCTTGAAGGCACATGAGGATGGTTTGAATTTTTAAACTTCTACTTCTTTTAAAAACGTCTCTTGAACTTGTTTTTATCTCATACTTGAACTACTTGATGATTTAATGTTCAATTCAAGACGATTTCTTAAAGAAAAGAGTTAACTTTTCCAAATTATCTTATGTGCTTTGCTTAAAACATTCTAAACTCAATCTTATGTTTTTGCCTATGATCAAGTTGAGGCACTAAGGATTTCAAGAGAAGAACACATCGTTGAGTAGTGAGATAGTGCGCCCAGATCTTCTTCGTATATTAAAAAACAACAAATCACTCTTCAAGCTTTATAAAAATCACCTTTTTCAAAGACTTCTCTAAATTTGTAATTTTTCTTTTAATCATCTCATTTCTCTCAATTCTCTTTTTCAACTTAAAAGAAAGATACCAACTTCATTCTTTGTTACTTAATAAAAATACCGAAAAGGTTCTATCGCATTCCTCCTCATGGACACGACCCGTTAGCCTAAAGCTACACGGTAATTCATTACTCTTTCATTTTATAACCACCCATTATCATGAACGATCCGTCGTGGCACACCAAAGAGGTAAATGACGTGATGTTTAACGAATTTGATCACGTCAGATGCTTTGACCTCTCTCAAGGGAATAACTTCAGCCCATTTAGAGAAGTAATCGGTTATAGCTAAAATGAATCGATGTCCTTTGGATGAAGATGGGCTGATAGGGCTAACCACGTCCATTCCCCACATCTCAAATGGTCAGATTGAAGTTGAAGAGCGAAGATGTCCTGGTGTTTGATGGATGAAGTCACCATGGACCTAACAGGCGTGACATCGCTTGGCGTAAGCGATGACATCAGGGATCATCTTTGGCCAATAATACCCCAGTCTTCAGAGTCGATCTCCAAGTTTTGGACCGGGTTGGTGAGCTCCACACATGCCATCATGCGCTTCTTTGAGTACTTCATGTGCCTCCTTCTGTGACTGGCAGCGGAGGAGGATTCCGTCATGCGATCAGTGATACAGTGTGTTCGCGTGATCGCATTATAATAAAATTTAGGGGCTTTCCTTCTAATGGCAGCCGCCCCTTTAGGGTCATCAGGAAGAATGTCGTACATTGCATAGTCGATGTACGGGAATCGTCAATCCCTAAGCTCTGGACCTGTTGAAGTTTCTAGAGCTACTTTGCCTTGATGGTCCCTTGTTGGCTCTTGGTGGTCTTCAAAAGCGACTCTTGGATAAAACAAGTCGTGACTGTAGGCAAGTATTTTCTCTAATACTCCAGCTGGAAGAGCTAATGAAGCAGCGAGGGATGCCAGTGCATTTGCATACGTATTTTGCTGGCATGGTACATGGTCGATGTAAAAGTTTCTGAACCTCTCAATCATAGAGATAGTTGCGTTGAAATAGGGTACTGCGTCTTCATGCCTGACTTCGTACTCCCCACAAACTTGATTAACGATGAGTTTAGAGTCACCATATGCTTCAAGATTTTTAACGCCGATCTCATTGGCGATTTGCATTCCAATCAGGAGAGCATTGTATTCCGCTACATTATTGAAACATGGCTCAGTTAATGAGAATACATGAGGGATTACGTAGTTCTATGGGGAGACAAGGACTACCCCCACTCCTGCTACGATATTCCCTCGCGGATCCGTTCTTGATGAACTGTCGAAGAAGAATCCCCACGCCTGTACTTCGAAAGATGTCTGAGTCAGACAAACTTCAGCAACCTCGTCTGGGAGATCGTCATAAAGTTTGGTCGCTCTCGGATCCGGATGCTCAGTCGGAAAATCTGCCACCGCCTGTCTCTTCACGGCTTTTTGTGGTAAAAATTGTATCTCATACTGGGAGAGCAATATGGCCCATTTCGCTAGTCGACCATTTAGTGACGATGGCTTTATCATAAGCAACCTTAAAGGATTGTCTTTTGATACGACGTGTATGGTTTGACCCACCAGGTAATGTTGCATTTTCTAGACGGCAAACACCAACGCCAAACATTCCTTTTCGATCGGGTTGTATCGATGTTCGGTTCTGATCAATGTTCTACTCAGATTGTAGATTGCCTGCTCGTGTCCTTGATCATTATTCTGGGCTAACGAAGCTCTTAAAGAATGATCCATCACTCGTACATATATCAGGAAAGGTTTTCCTGAAACCGGAGCTGTAAGGAAAGATGATTGCATGAGGTATTATTTTATTTCTTCGAATGCCTGTTGGCAAGTATCGTCCCAAATGAATGGGACACCCTTCTTCATAAACTTGGTGAAAGGTTGGCACCTCCCTGAGAGATTTGAGATAAATCTCCAGATGTACGATAATCGTCCTTGCAACCCTCTAAGCACTTTGATATTCCTTAGAGGTTACATCTCCTGGACGGCGCGGACTTTCTCTGGGTCGAGGTGGATTCCTTTGGATGTCACAGTAAACCCTAGGAATTTACCGCTAGCTACCCCCAGGAAAGATTTAAAGGGGTTCATCTTCAGCTGATGCGCCCGCATGATGTCGAATACCGTCTTCAAATCTGCAATGCGATCGCCCTTGGCACGGCTTTTTACTGCAATGTCATCGACGTAGCATTCCATTATTTTATGTATATGCTGGTAAAAAATTACATTCATACCCCTCTGTTATGTTGCTCCCGCGTTATTTAATCCGAAGGGCATGACAGTATAACAATATACCCCCAATAGCGTCCTGAAAGATATATGCTTTTCATCATCAGGGTACATCTTGATCTGATTGTATCCCGAGAATCCATCCGTGAAGGACATCTATTCAAACCCACTCGTGTTGTCGATCATGACATCTGTAATTGGAAGAGGAAATTCATCTTTAGGACAAGTCTCATTTAGATCGCAAAAATCAATACAAATTCAGATCTTCCCATTTTTCTTGGTAACTGGGACGATATTGGCTACCCAATCAGGGCGTTGTTCCTCCCTGATGAAGCCAGAGTCTAGGAACTTTTCGACTTCCGACTGGATTGCTTCCATTATTTTTGGATAGAACCGATGCTGCTGTTGTTTGACTGGTTTCGCGTCTGAATTAACGTTGATGTGATGTATAACCACTCGAGGATCAAGCCCAGGCATGTCCTCATAATTCCAAGAGAAGACATGTATATACTCCTGCACAAGGAATATTAGATCTTCCTTCTCAGAGGGTAATAAGCTTTCGCTTATAAAGATGGGCTTAGATTAGCCTCATCTCCCAGATTGATCTGGGTGACCTTATCCTCTATAGGTGGATCACGTTGTTTGAAGCGAACATCCCAGAGAGTATTTAGGTATTTGATCTAAGGATCTGTATCTGACTGGATTATTTCTTCATCTCCATCTTTCAGGTGGCTTGTTGATATCATGTTCACTGAAAGTTCTCTGAAGATGTTACCGACACTGACATCTGACTCCCACGATGATGTGTTGGATGAGTGATTATACTATATTGACTCTTCAGACTCAGAGGCTGACAGGATTAGGGTTGACACATAGCCCAACCCCCTGCGAGTTCGATTATAATAATTAGGGGTCTTCCCTTTTGGAATGAAAGATCGAAGCAAAGTTCTTCTTCTTTTGCCGAAATTCAAGCCAGGACCCCTTGTTAGGTCGTACCCATGCTTTCTATCATTCTAAGTACATTTGGCTCATAATGAGAGAATTGCGTCGATTCATCATCACTTTCAGAGCTTTCCTGAGTCATTGATCTGGCCTCAACTCTTCTGAAAAGAATTGTTTTTGGCCTTTGCATCTTGATGAGACCATGAATTATGATCCTTGCGCATCATTGACACCTTGATATACCGTGAGGGATGACCTTACTGGTATATGCAATGATATTAGAGCATCTATTGCCGATCAGGGGTCGTCATCTACCTCGATACTAGTGTCTGATGGTACGGAATCAGAAGCCAACACAGAAAAGTAAGCCAAATCTAACTCTTCATTAATATATAACTCGCCTACATCATTGGCGAGCTTATTGACATCGAGTTTATTAATACTCGTTACAAGTGGATTCAGCTCCCAACGACATTCTTCTTCTGCCTCTGATTCAGTGTCAGCTTCATTAGCAGAGTCTGGTTCTTCTGGTTGTGGATTCTCGTTCGTCTCCAGAGAGTCCTGGTACAAGAGGGAGTCTGTGAAATAATTCTCTACCCCTTGAACGGATGCCTTTCGGCAATCAACATTCAGACTTTCCCACTTCCATCGATATATTTCATGACTTGATGGAGGGTGGAGGGGATGATGGAGTTACGATGAATCCATGGTCGTCCGAGCATCAAATTGTATGAAGTATCAGCGTCGATCACATAGTACGTCACTTTAGATCTCAGTTCCCCAATCTGAAATTTGAGTTTAATTTTCCCTATTGGGGGCGTACCATTAGCGTTGAAATCATAGATGGTAGTTTGGGTGATGCTCAATCGGTGGGTGGGGATGCCTAAGTATTGCATGACCCGGCGGGCATAATGCTTAACTGGATCCAGGATCTACCTGAATGCGGCTCACTTCAGATGATCCAATGTACCCTGTGAAGTACAGGGGCCTATCATGTTTCCCCTTGACTTGCATGTCGTCTGGTGTGAAGGTAATGCAGGGGGTATTTTGAGAGAGAGGCAGTCTTCTTTATTTTTCTCATGTGGTCCGACAGGGATCTGGGCCATGAAAACCTCAGCATCGGCTAGAGCTTCTCTCAGAGCTTCTTTTGTTGACTTTGATAGCCTCAGGAGCTCATAAAGAGTGATTCTGGCTGGGATGTTGGCCAGTTGGGCCAAGACATCAAAGCGGTAAGGTGCTGAAGTCCCTTCCGTTTTGTCCTTCGGAAGAGTTTTAGAATACCGAAGCTCTTTCGGCTTCTCCACAGGTTGCTTTGCGAAAGGCTTGGTTGGCTCTGCAGTAGGTCCGAGCGGATTTTCCATTAACCCGTCATACTTCTTTAAGTATGACTGTCCCAAACGAGTCTCAGCCATTAGTGGTGCATTCAGTTCTGCGGCAAGGACGATCATTTCCTCTTTCGAGTCGGTTAGTGATGGGACATCGGTCTCTGCTTCCCGAGAAGAGGCACACACCACATTACAGGGCGAGGCTCTAGCTTTGCCTCTGGACTTCCTGTTGGTAACAGTAGTCCATTGTTGGCTTTCGACAAGGTCGGGATGAACCCACATGATCTCTCCCTGAGATGTAGGGATAGGTACAAGACCCTTCTCTTGCTGGTGATGCGGGTCTGTATTGATCATCCTTAGCTCCCCTTTCGAGATGGGAACTACTCCGGCTGGTGCTGGAGGCTGGTTTCCAAACTGAAGAAATGACGTCATGTTTGCCGTCACTTTCTTCTATTCTGGATAGAGCTTGAGCACTTTCGTATCAATCAGAGCTTGAAGAATATCTTTGAAGATATAACAACTCTTGGTGGGGTGCCCCAGCACCTATGATACAAGCAGTAGTTGTGATTGTCGGTCTTGTCGACCTCCTTGGGATGTCTAGCTTCAGGAAACTTTAATATGTTGCTCTTGTTGAGTAACTTGAACAATGAATTGACGTGCTCGTCTTTGAAGGAGTACTGCCTGTTGGCGCGTGGCTGACTTGAAAAATCACCTCCTCTGGCCGGCTAAGGTTTGATGGGTGATTTTGTCTCTGTTGCTAATGTATCCTTCCTCTTTGATTGAAAAGATACTTCTGGGGCGCGCCTTGTCGACTTTTCAGGTCTAGGCTTGTTTTCCTCTGCCCTGACCCTGACGACAATTTCTTCAGCCTGTTCACCTTGTTGGACAATTGCTTTCAGGTGTGGCTTTCAGCAACCCCGATCTGGGCTAGGAGCGAGTTTGCAAATTGTGGCGGTATATTTCCACCAGGGTGGCCTGGTTCACAACGCTAGGACATCATAGTGCCATATTCTAAAATCTTTCCACAAATGCTTTGACGAATTCTCCCTTTCGCTGCTTCATTGCCATAAGAGTGGGCATTGTAATCTCCGAGTCATCTTCAAAGAAGTGTGTCAGGAAGAGCTTCTCCAAATCACCCTAGTTTTTGATGGAGCCTCTGAGAGTTTCATGAACCATTCAATGGCAAGGCCTTTTAGAGTGCCGATGAACAAACGCGCCAAAATGGCATCATTATCTACTACGTTCCCCATTTGAGACTTGAAGTAGTAAATGTGTTGGTTCGGTAACCCTTTGCTGTCGAAAGCCTGTAGGGTCGGAGCTTTGAACTTAGGAGGGTACGGAATAAGGTCCCACTCGGCCGGATATGGCCGGACCACTCCTGCTTCTTGAAGGCCTTTCCAGTTGGTGAGGGCTTCCAGACGCTGCTCCATTTGATTCATTCTTTTAGAATAAGTACCCCTATTCTCTAGATTGCCTTCCTCTTTAGATGAGGATTTAGACGACTTGGAGTAGGATTGCCCCTTCTCCTCGATATGTACGGAAGATAAGCTTTCCCCTTCCTTCCGTTTGCCTTTAGACTTCTTAGAAGAAGCTTTGCCATCTGACTTCTTCTTGTCCTCGAGCAATTGTGCAAGCATCTGCTTGAGGTATCGATAGATTCTTGTTGGGCACGAATCATATCGAATTGTTCCCTTTGGATCTGGGCTTGCTGTTCTAAGCGCCTGTCGTCTTCTCGGGAGTGTTTGTCATGTACGCGAAAACTTCCTTCTCTATAGAAGAGTTCGAGGCCTACGATCTACAATGGCGGAGTGTGATTCACTTAGTTCAATGCCCCGAGCTAGGGCACCGTAGTCGACCGGGGCTACTGCACCAGTCCGAGTGCGAGTATACTGGTACACTCCTTCTGGTTCCGTGTCAGACTCATCAGAGCTAACCGCCGGTTATTTTTTCCTACTTTTGCTTGCCATGTTTGTAGTAACTTCATGGTACTCCATGTCAGAAAAGGCTCCCCTTATGTGGGAGCGACGCCACTTGGCTGATCAGGAGGTTGAGGTCAATCGTCTGAATACCGATTGCTTGCTTACATGTGAGCTGCAGTGACATTTAGAGAGCATTACCGTGATGAGCCATTCACAGCAACAAGATGGAGTGATCTGATTAACACTCCTTTTCTTTGTCAAGTAATCTCTTAGATATGTCAGAGGAGGACCAAAGAGTTTAGCCTCGGGTTTCTGAGGGTTTTTCAGCTGAGAGCTATCCTTGCGTCGCGAAGCTGAGACGCAGGGTTCTAAGACGCGGAGCTCATGTCCTGTAAGATAGACGTGACTCTCGTGTTTTGGCTTTAGAACACAGGCGACGCAGACTTTGCATTGCTAGTTGTCGCATTTAGCTAGTGACGCTTGAGAAATGCGGACCTTCTGGGTCCCGCGTGTAGCTGTAGAGACGCGAATCTCGTGTCTCTGAGGAGAGGTATGGACCTCGCGTTATTGAACGTCGCGTTTGGAAAGTGGAGCTTCAGAAACACAAGCCTGGTGGGCTACGCGTTTAGGTCTCCAAACGCGGACTTCGCGCATCTGACGTGGTTCAAAAAAGACACGGGCTTGAGCTTGGCGTTCTGCTTTCATTAGACAGATTGCTGGACAGGTAATTGTTTCAGTTTCTTGCGTCTGTAGTTGACGCGCGCGTCATCTTTGTCAGTGTTCAGTGTTCCCATTACGCCGTACAGGTTGTTGGGAACTCCCGGTAACCTGGAGCTGAGGAAGAGGGCGGGTGTGAGCCGGCTGAATGTCAACGATGCTAACCTCGCGGGTCTCGTGGGAGACGTTGACGCGAGCCTTACATGTAACACGGTTAGCTACGAAACCCTTCACGCCAGTCACGTCAGAAGGAATCTCTGAAGGGATTTAAGAATGGGTCCCTGAAGAGACCTTGCAGTACTGCCGCGCCCTAGGGCTCTTGGAGCCAGAAGAGAGGAACTCTTCGTACTTTGCCTGGTCGAACTCCATGACAAGTGATTCAATCATTTTGCTCATATAGGTGACGTCACCTTGCGCCATGACTTGCTCATCAGTAGAGAAAGTAGTCCCCAGTAAAATCACCATCTCATGTTTGGTGGGAAAATTGAAAATACGCGTCATAAAATTTTCTTGAATCAATGAAAAATTACAACGGATCAATACTCCGATTACAAGAGAGGGAAGATATCCAAGCTCAAATCTTTCCTTTGTTTAGTGTTGGGTTCTTGATGTAGTGATGGAAAATGAATCTTGTTTTCCATTGACCAGCCAACGTCACGATCTTTTAGGAATCTTCTCTTTGGACGGTGGACGAAGTAACACAGCTTTTACCAACAAAAATCTCAAAGAGACTCTAAGTAAGAACAAACTTGAACTCAGTAAGTTGTTAGAAAATTTTTTTCTTTTGTATTTCTCAGTTGGAGGTTCTGATTTTTCTAAGGTTTACAACTAAAGTTCTTCTGACCCAAAACTTCCAACCCTTGCCTCCAAAAATTTCCTCCCCTTGCTCAATAGCGAACTGAGCTATTTATAGGGGTCTCAGGGGGTAAAACCATCCCCTAAAAATCCTCCATAATGGGGGCTAATTACCTCGTTACATGGTTAGTAATTGACCCAGTAATAAGGGCAGTTATAACAAAGACACATGGTTCCTCTGTAGTTGAAACGTGGGCTTTGAGCCTCCCGTTTAGCCGTTAAGGTAACGCTTGAGCTTCGCATTTAGTTGAAATGTGAGCTTCACGTTCTGCGTTGAACTTCACGTGAGATTCGGGCTTCAGACTTTGTGCCTGGGTATTGCATAGATACCTGAGACGCAATTTTCAAGCTCTGCGTCTTGATCATTGCGATGAAGCAGAGACGCGGGTTTTGACTCTCGCGTCTTGGGGCTGCGGTAATGCTAAGGCGCGACTTTCAAGCTCTGCGTCTTGGTCATCGTAGTGATGTTAAGACGCGAGTTTCAACTCTCGTGTCTTACTGCTGTGCTAGTGGCTTGCGTCTAGAGTCTGGACTCTGCTTTCTGATGACTTGACCCAAGTGATTTTTGGACAGTCTACAATTGTATCACAACTGGTGATAACTTTGTAATTGTACTCATATGTTAGAATGTATAATATATCGCGTACTTTCGTACTCTAATTCTTACCTTTATTGATGCTTAGCATATATATGTGAGGATATTTTTGACCTAAATATATTCATTGCAGTAACTTCTCCACACCCTCGGGGCCGGGGCGTTACAGTACATTGAGTATCCCTACCTATGTACAAGGTATGATAGTGCTTATTTTACATGGTGCATGTCACTTTGTGATATGAGTTATTGATGAGCTCATTCAAATTATATACTACTATACTATATTACTCTAGTATAGTTTCTCGCTCGGGAACATGGACGTTTTTTCAACTAGCAGTTTCCAAACAACGATAATCATTGATTGATATATGGGAATAGATTGTGGTATGGGACACGGTTATTTTTACATCTTAGGGCCCAATTAACATGCGTAGTAGGCGTAAGATGGGGTACGTTCTACTACACATGACAGTTGGGATAGTCTCACCTAATTAGTAACCCTAGGGACATCTTCACAATTAACCTTGTTGTGTGTCTTGCGATGATGGCTATTGTTTGATTGTTTATGTGATGGCTGCTATATTTCGATCGTTTCATACTTTAAAATGCACTTATGCTTATGTGAATGTCTGCTTATTATCATGACTTGAATATTGAATGACTAGTTTCAATGATAAACTTATGCTACAAATACTTGGTGGTGTTAATAAAAATAAGTATCATTTTTATGTATTGCTTGTCCTTTACTTGACCATGTACTTCTACATGCTCTGCACGTACTGCATATTCCTTTTCTTTGTTTGTACTTTTTGGGAGTTTTCTGACTCCCCGGGTTTGCTTACCCTAGATAGTGGAGAGCTCGTAGAGACACTGGCTGGAGATGAGGAGTACCACGAGGAGTCTGGTGGAGCTCAGTAGAATACTTGAGGACTGCTTTCATTTATTGCTTTCAGAGATGTATGAATAAAGAGAAAGTTTGGACTTATTTCTTAGTATTGAGATTTGTACCCAGTTATTTAGTTTTTGTGGACTTCATTAGTTGAATAAATCTTTGATTAGTTTGTTTCATGTATGTATACTCTATTTGGACTCGATATGTATATGCAGCAGATAAAAAAATGGTATAATTTGCAAGTTAGTTAGCATGCTCCTTTGAGCCTGTCGCTGTCCCAAGTCACGTGCTTATCTTGCTATAGTGTGAAGTTAGGGCTTGTCATCCCTTCTTTATGTAATGTATGTATGTAGGGAAGTTAACTTAGCGTCTTCCTCTTCATGAATGTATATCGCATATATTTCTTTATTGATTTGTTTGATTCACCCCTTTATTGATTTTTATTTCGGACAAAAAGGGGGAGAACATTATTTTGTGTTTACTTTAACCCCTTTGTTGATGATTGACAAAAAGGAGGAGAAAGATTTTGAGTTTATATACGCATATTTGAGTTTTCGCATATATTGAGTTTATATATGCATATTTGAGTTTTTGCATATATTGAGTTTATGCATGTTTATGCATTGTGTTTATGCATCTTTTGTTTTGTGAAATTAGGAGAATGATTTTGAAAGTTTAAACAAAAAGGGAGAGAAAGTTTTTTAAAAAAAGGATTTTTGGATTTATGCATTTTTCTTTCACCTTATTGATGCATATATAGTTGTTTAGTTTCTTGTGCTTCATTAAATATCTTATTTGCTTATTGTTATGCATGAGTTAAGGGGGAGCTTCTTTGAAGCTTTACTTTAATCCATGCATATATAACTCCATGAGTTTTGTCATCATCAAAAAGGGGAGATTGTTGGTTCAAAGGCCCATCACTCTAGTTTTGATGATGATTAACTTATGTAGTTATAGTACTAATGATCTTGTATTTAATTAGTGTCAGATTTGTGATCAAGATTTTAGTAAGTGTTTAGCTTCAACAAAGAATTTAAAGTCAAGTTTTGGAGCTAACACGGTTTGATTCAAAAGCCTATGCGTCAAGACCACATCAAGTACTCAAGAGAAGTCTAGCTCATTGAATCATGGTTTGGACCAAGTCAAGAAGGAGAAGAAGACTTCAAGAAAAGACTTGAGTCTAGGTTTGTTTTATTAAGATTTTGTTTTAGATAAAATGTAAAGGATAGAATAGTTAGTGGATTGCTCAAGTATACCATATACACTCACACACACAAGATTTAGATGTGTTTTCATAAAAGAGTTTTTATTTTGAAAAAATACAAAAGAGTTTTCATTTTGAAAAAATACTGTTTTGATTTTTGGAGTTTAATATATACATGTGTTTTAACCAAACTATTTTAGTGCTTATTGACAAAAACATAGATATTTCATCATGTATGTGTAGTGGATCATATCCATCCACTCTATACTTTAAAAGTATTTAAAATATCTTATTTTTATATTTGAAGAAGCTTTGAAAAATTTATTTGGAAAAATACAGATTTTGTTTTATGTCAAAATTTCTAAGTTATAAAAATAGTTCAAAATGTTTGTAACATGTCTTGATTTTACTCAAACATGTTTGTATATCAAAGTATTATACTGAATTTATTTTTTGTAGATTTTTTAGAGGATTTATGGGATTTTATTTTAAATATAAAACTAAGTTTTTAAATCCTGAAAAATTGTTTTCTGGCTTCTGCCGGTCGATCGCGCCGGTCGACCGAGCCAGGAGTCGGTCGACCGACGTGCACAGAATGTGCACGCCAGTTTGGCTGGAGGGCCGGTCGACCGTCTAGAGAGCTCTGCTCTCTGGAAAGCCCCGGTCGACCGCTGGCTCAACGATCAGAAATCTGATCGTTGGCCGGTCGACCGGGCGGTCGACCGACAGCCGTCCAAGCTGTTGATTTGGCCCCAACGGCTAGTTTTTCCTAGCCTATAAAGGGGGGCTCTTATGGACTGTTTTGAACAAGATTTCAAGTGGGTTTTTGCACCAGTTTTTCCTACACTATTAAGAGGTTTTCTTCACTTGTTTAAGAGCCAAATACTTCCATTCAAAAGGAGAGTTTATCAAGAGTTTTCAAAAGTGATTTTCTTGTGTTTTCCACCACAACTTCAATCCTTATTTTTCTCACAAACACTTAAGCTTTCTATTGATATATCCATCCTATAGGAGAGTTGTTGTGAGATTGTTTTTAGGTAATCAAAGTGTTGTGATCACCAAAGACTTCATCTTTGATTTGAGGAGGCGGACTTGTGTGTTCGCGATTGTTTTGAGTTCTAGTGAGAGCTCTTTGTAGAGGTGCGGCCTCGGCAAGCTTGCGTGCTTACGGTGTGTAGTTCTTGCGGGAATGAGTGAAGGGACTAGAGAGTCCAAGAGTTCCAGTGGGAACTCCTTGTAGGTGTTGCGGCACCGAGTGATCCGGTAGGATCAATTTTAGTGGAAATCCTTCAAGAGTTGAAGGCGGGACGTAGAGCAAGTGTGCTCGAATCACGAAACAATTCTCCCGTGTTTGCGATTGCTCTCTCTAGTCTTACCTGTCTTTATATCTTGCATACTTATATTGTCTTTATCTTTATATGCTTGATAGATTGTGTGCTTAATTGTTATATGCTTGGGGATTGTTTGCTAACACTTGTATTCAACCAAGAGAGCCAAAGTGGCACCTCAACTCTTATCTAGAGGAGTCTTGAAGAGTTAGTCCAGAGTCCTTTACAGGGAATCCGGCTATACTATTGTGTTATACTTGGTGTTTAGCTTAAGAAGCTTTAGTTTACATTAATAGTTTTTATTCCGCATTAATTGACCATTAGATTAGCTAGTCACTTATTCACCCCCCCTCTAGGTGATTTCAGGAGATCGGGGGAAGGAGGGGAGGGGACACCGAGGGTGGGGGGAGGAGGATGGGGAGATTGGGGGTTGGGGGTGGAGGAGGAGGGGAGGGGGAGGCCTGGGAGGGGAGGGGGTAGGGGGAGGTCGGGAGGAAGGAGGGGGGAGAAGAAAAAGTATTTTGAACTTTTTCACTAAGGATGAAATTGTGAAAAAAAAATAATAACACACTTATAATAAGTTTTGGGGTGCCTTCATCGTTCTTTGGGGTGGAAATATCCGCTCCCCAAAAAGTGCGGCCCAGTAAACATACTTCCATACTGGTTGTAAAGAAAGATAACATAATAGACATTACAACCAAGTCTTGCTGGGTCCATTTAATTAATCAAATGTTGCATATTATCTTCCCCAACTCTTTTTTTCTTCCATATTTTCTCAACTATTTAAGAAGCATTTTACACACACACACAGCCTTATGTCCTTCCAAAAGGATTTGTGCCCGGATCCTTCCACTCAAATTGAACTCTCTAACAATCGAATACAAGATTACTCCGCTGAAGTTGATTTATATTATTTTAAGTATTTATAAACCAAAATCAAGTGTTTTGAATACTTTTTACCCATCCATCAAGCGACGCAAAATGGACGGCCGACAATAGTGAGTTGGTTAGATCTATATCTTTAGACATTGGTTAGATTTATATCTTTAGACATACAAATTCTCGATCCGGCCATTTCATTATGATTTAAACATTTAAAAATCCTTACAAGCCAATTTTTGTTAGGTTTCAAATGTTCTACACCGTTAAACTAACCAACTCACTATTTAGGCCGTCCGTTTTTTCTCCTACTTGATGCATGGGCAAAAAATTTTCAAAACACTTGATTTTTTGTTTATAGATACTTGAAATAGTATAGATCAACTTCAACAGAGTTGATCTTGTATCAAATGTCAGATGTTGGTATTTGAGTGGGAAGGAATCGAGCTCAAATCCTTTTAGAAGGACACAAGTCTCTCTCTCTCTCTCTCTCTCTCTCTCTATACACACACACACACATACATATACATACATACATACATATATACACACATACATATACACACATACACACATGTGTGTATATATATGTATATATATGTCTATATATGTATGTATGTATGTATATGTGTGTGTGTGTATGTGTGTACATACATACATACATATATATATATACATACACATATACACACACACATATGTATACACACACACACACTACACACATACATACATACATACATATATAAATGTACATACATACATACATACATACATAATATATATATTATATATATATAATAATATATATATATATATATAGAGAGAGAGAGAGAGAGAGAGACTTGTATCCTTTCAAAAGGATTTGATCCCGGATCCTTCCCACTCAAAATCAACCCTCCAACATTCGAATACAAGATCCACTCCGTTGAAGTTGATCTATACTATTTCAAGTATCTATAAACCAAAAATCAAGTGTTTTAAATACTTTTTGCCCATCCATCAAGCGACGCAAAATGACGGCCGAAAGTAGTGAGTTGGTTAGATCTATGTCTTTAGACATACAAATTCTCGATCCGGCCATTTCATTATGATCTAAACATTTAAAAACCCCTATAAACTAATTTTTGCTAGATTTCAAATGTTCTACACCGTTAAACTACCAACTCACTATTTAGGCCGTCCGTTTTCCCCTACTTGATGGATGGGCAAAAAGTATTTAAACACTTGATTTTTGGTTTATAAATACTTGAAATAGTATAGATCAAATTCAACGGAGTGGATCTTGTATTCGAATGTTGGAGGGTTGAATTTGAGTGGGAAGGATCCGGGATCAAATCCTTTTGAAAGGATACAAGTCTATATATATATATATATATATATATATATATATATATATATATATATATATATATATATATATGAGAAAAGTATATCAGCCGACGGCTGAGAGACTCTCTCAGCCTGCGGTGATGTGGCTCAATATTTGCTACCCCACTAAGTGGCGCCCGCTTATAGGAATAAGTTAAATTACTAAATAACCCTTGGTAAAAGGTACTCGCGCCGTTATTGTTTATTATTATTTTTCCCCCTAATTTTTTACCGCTCGTTATCAGATTTAGGTTATTGTTTATTATTATTTTCTCCCTTTTTTATCGCTCTTTATAAGATTTAGGTTATTGTTTATAATTATTTTTTCCCCTATTTCTTTACCGCTCTTTGTCAGATTTAGGTTCTCCTTTTCTAGTCTACCATAAAGTTTTCTCTGAAAATATCAATTTTCAGAGCAGATTTTTCTCCTTTTTATTTAATGTCGACATTGGAGCAGTCTACTTTCCCTGCCAATTCTGGTCGCAGTCGTAAGCAATCTCTATCTCCCGATCTAAATATGGAGGATATATCATCTGGTTCAACTTTCTCTCAGAATATTGAAAGTATTGAAGGGTTGACATCTTTTCATGTTGATCAACAGGTTTTTATTGTGTCATTTTTTCTGCAATTTCTTAAATGTAGAAGTTTTCTCTGTAGCGTATATGGAACTGCGACATATATTTCGTTTTACAGAACAAAATAATCACTTGTTCTAAAGTTTAAGAACTTCGACCACGGTCACAGTTTGATTTTAAAATAATCTCCGGCTGTAAAAGCTATTTTTATAACTGCGACCTAAGTCGCATTCCTTCTTGTTATAATTCTTACATGTTTCTATGTCAATTATATCCAGTTTATACACTAAATCTTAAGAATGCATCTTAAGGTCGCAGTATATATTCATTAGACAGTTGCACAGTTATTATTCAGGTTTTTAGAAAAATGCTCATACGGAAAACTGTGACTACGATCGAAGTCTTTTAGTAAGAAGTTATATAGATTTCATTACATCTGCGACTTTGGTCGCAGTTTTAGTAATTACAGTTCAGACGTGTGATATTTAAAAAAATATTTATATTTATGCAGTTCGTCAATTTGTTTGTAGGATCTGAATGCACATGGAGAAATGTCTGGAAGCTCAAATATTTTTTTAGGGAAACAGTTTTTCACGGATGTGGAAGCATACAATTTCTACAATTCTTATGAAAGGAACAGAGGTTTTGACGTGAGAAGAAAATGAAGATAAGTCACGAAGGCCTCCTCATGAAGTTATTTGCAGAAAATTTTGCTGCAACAAGGAGGGTGTGAAGAAGTTGTGTGACAAAAGACAAGAGGGGCTTACAGTGTACCTCAAATTGACACTAGAGTAGCGTGTCCTGCTGAGATACATGTTCGTCGTCATTTTTTATTTGACAGAAGATATTGGGTTGTCACCAAATTTGCCATATTTTCTTCTTTATTCCACTGAACATAAAGTAACACTGCGACCATGGTCACATTCATATTTGCCCATTTGAATATTAACTTTCTCGTTGTCTACAACAGTTCCATGACTGCGACCAGAGTCACAGTTGGCTGACGTTATTTTTTTCTGTCTTCGACAATAGTCACAGCGTTTCCTTTTTCATTTAATTTTAATATCCATTTCGACAATTTTGCCCTATGTTGTGCTTTAGTCCACTGAACATATAGTAACGATGCGACCATGGTCGCAGTTCATATTTGCCCATTTGAATGTTCTGTCTGGATGTCTACAGCAGTTTCATGACTGCGACCAGAGTCGCAGTAGGCTAACGATATATATATTTTTTACTGCGACAATAGTCGCAGCGTATCATAATAAAATCCGCCCTAATGATAGGTAGACCAAAAGTTAGGGCAACATCCTCCACTGTTAACTCAATTTGTTTGCCCCCAATTCTAAAGGTCCATGTATCCTTATCATACTGGTCTAAAATTCTCAGTACACTTATGTTTGATTTTAGACCTTTTTCACCTCCAAATTCCTCATTGTAGAAGGCCATGAAGATTGGGCCAAATAGGGTCTTCTTGATCGCATCTATGAAATCACCCTGAATGTGCTTTTTGAATGTCCTAATGAATTCGCACATAGGCTTTAGGCTCGATCTCAGAGGACGAATCTTCACTTGTTATTTACCTATAGATAAAGAAATATTAAAAACATTAGTTTAATGTTTATTTAAAAAATTAAAAGAAAATAAGATTGCGACCTTGGTCGCAACAGAATTTAATAAATTATAATTCACTACGATCTAAGTTGATTGATATTTTACACTGTGGCTCTGGATGCAAATTTTTTAATTAAACAAAATAATTCACCAATTATGTCTTACATAGACTAAGGTCGCAGTGTAATATTTTAGTGTCCGCTTAATCCAATCTAGTAGAATATAATAGATCGCGACCAAAGTCGCATTGCAATTTTGTAATAAACCTAAAAATTTATCATGAGGAGACCTTTGCAGCTTCATACAGGGACCAAGGTCGCAATATTCAATCACGGTAACTTAGGTAACAGACTGCGATCATACACCCAATAAGGAGAAATTAAACATCAATATTGCGACATCTCAAATGATTTTTAAAACACTGCGACTAAGGTCGCATACATCTACAACGCAATTTGAAACAACCGCGACCCAGGTCGTTAGAAAAGGGAATGAAAAACAAATGATGTTTAAAACACTGCGACTAAGGTCGCATAGGTTTACAACGCAAATTGAAACAACCGCGACCCGGGTCGTCAGAAAAGGGAATGAAAAATTATTTATATTTGGTAAAACGGTACGACCAAGGTCGCATACATCTAAAACGCTAGCTCAAACATCTGCGACCCAGGTCAACTGAAAGGGAATGAAAAAAATAAATAATTTTTAAAACGCTACGACCAAGTTCGTATACATCTACAACGCTAATTCAAACAACTGCGACCCAGGTAGACAGAGAAGGGAATGAAAAAAACTAGAAAAAAATTGATCCTTTGTCCCTGTGTTACAAAATTTATAAATTTAAAAAGCTATTCATGATCTCAAGTTTGCGAATCTCTCTCTTATTTGCGACCTTGGTCGCAAGTTTTCCAAAAAAAAGTAAAGAAACGGAATCAAATCTGGAAAAAAAATATAACTATTAAAATCCACAAACCCTAAAAAAAAATTGCTTTTGTTTCCCCATTACCTTTTTCCGCGGATGATTTCTTTGACGTTATATGTAGCAAATATATTTTTAAAAAACTTAGAAATTTTGTGAAATAATGGAGCTAATCTCTTCAGAATGATCAACTGAAATTTTAGATCTGTAAATTTTTGTGAAAAAAAATGTTTTACATATGGTAAAAAGTTGTGAGGGAGGGTATTTTCGTCAAATACACTGTTGAGGTGACTGATAGTAGTTTAAGCGGGATTTCTCTGGTTTTTTCCGCCAAAATTAATGTCAATTTCGTGGCTATTATGTTGCCACGTCCCGCCGGCTGAGAAACTCTCTCAGCCGTCAGTTGAGATACAATAACTCCTATATATATATGTGTGTGTATATATATGTATATACATGGGCGGACCCATTAGTGGGCTGGGCTGTGCTACAGCCCGGCCCATTTTTTTATATATAGGCTTAAATTCATTTCTATTTTTGTTTTTTTTCATATATTGTGTTAGACCCCTTTCTATTTTGATTTTTTTTAGCAAATTTATTCCTAGTTTCACTCCTGATTTAGTGGAGAATACTGTTTTATTCTTTTGATAAATTCATATAATTCATAAGTATATATTATAAAAAATTGCAGCCCACCCTAAAAGTTTTTCCTGGTTCCGCCTCTGTGTGTGTGTGTGTGTGTATATGTATGTATGTATGTATGTACGTATATATGTATATGTGTATGTATATACATACATACGTACGTACATACATACGTACATATATATATATATATATATATATATATATATATATATATATATATATATAGAGAGAGAGAGAGAGAGAGAGAGAGAGAGAGAAATGTAAATCAGCTGACACAGGAGGCAACTCCCTCCTATGTCGCACTCAAAAATCAATTTCCCGAGTGAATTTTCAAGATCCGACCGCACATTATCATCTTTATATTCTAAGATATATACATATAAAAAATCAAGTGATTTGAAGCTTGTTTACTCCATTTTCTTTGGGTTCAAACATTAACGGTTTTTTAACAATAGAATAAAATGGAACGATTAGATCAATAAGTAAACGAACTTCAAATCACTTGATTTTTTATATATGTATATCTTAGAATATGAAGATGATAATGTGCGGTCGGATCTTGAAAATTCACTCGAAAAATACGATTTTTGAGTGCGACATAGGAGGGAGTTACCTCCTGTGTCAGCTGATTTACATTTCTCTCATATATATAAACAGTAAGATCAGTTACGTTATTGATCAGCCGTTTTTTTGACAATTTCGAATACAAAACCTGGTGTCAATCTTGTTGCCCAAGAGTTTATAGCAACGTTTTCTAGTAAAAGGGCATGCTTAGTGATGAGTGTAAATTGGGCTTTACAGGCCCCTATTGCTCAAAAACCAGACCCATAGTAAAATTAGGCTAAGATTGAAAGTTTGATTCTGATTCACGAACATATAAGTGTCACTGCAACACAATGATAAAATGTCTCTGCAATGACGAGGTCTCGAATTTAAATCTCGCTTGCACCAAGCTACGCCTATATTATTTAAGAAAAAATTGTTATTAGGTTATCGTATTACGTTCTTAGAACTTGTTGGTGTGGATGAGCCATACTCGAACGAGCTAACCTTCTTTGAATTAAGCTCATTTATTAATTGCGAGCAACCTAATTAAATAACAAACCAAACATGAACTATTCGCTAGTGGCACGTAGACGAGATAGGAATAAAAGATGCACGCAGAGAAGTTGAAAAAAAAAGAGTATAAAACTCATTATTGATTTACACACATTACATATTAGGTTTAAAATTTAAGTGAAATGTACCCCAGGAAAAAAGGTGAAGTAAAGAAAAGAAAAGACCCATCAAAAGCTGGCAATTGGCTCAACAACAAACAGATAGGTGCCACATAGGATTACTACAGTATTTTTATACTTTCTAGTTAAAATTAATTTTTTTATGAACATCCTAATATCTTGCATTCAGTTATTTTTACATTTAAAAGAGGTCCCTATGCAATAATAAACACTCGGAGTGTTCACAAAACCAGAAAGACCCTTAAAGTTGTTCAGAATTGTAGAAGAGACTTCAGGATCTTCCAAGTGAAACAAACCTCAACCTGCTACTGCAATTCGAGTTTTCTAACCCAGAGTCTACCTCAAGGATACCAAAATGTCAACCAAAAAGGCAATTTAGAACTTACCGAATTGATTGCTTGTAACCAAACTCTTTAACTTGCTCAAACACACAAAGGGAACGGATCGAATTGCATCTATTTTGGCATTTTCGCTAACTATTTACCAAATGAAAACAGAATATGAAGAAGTGAGGCAGGGGACAAAAAAACTTTGCCACATACATATATTAACAGAACTTTCCTCTTCAGTTTATCCTTTTTCTTTTCCTTTACTCTTTTACCACTCCAGTCACCCTACTGCTTTTGATCTGAAGCCGCATACAATATGCTCGAACAACAGTAATCGTCTATGGATCAAAACCAGAAGGGGAAAAGAAAAAATAAAATAAAATGAAGAAACGATAAATTGTATAGCAAGAGAATATGCTTCTAGTGCTAATCTGAATTTCTTTGTATTCCTGCTGACTCTCAGCATCTCATCCATGTACATCTATTTCCCCTCCAGTATTCAACAAAGGTCCTTTTCTGCACCCACAAAGTAAATATTCATCCATCAATTTTACTTCAAAAAAGCAAGCTACGGCAAGCAGTTTTGCTGGTTCTTAAGAGAGCATTTTAAAGCATGTATATCAATCAGTTGTGAAGTGATTTTATAATGTCAGAATATAAGCACCTAAAATAAACTAGCGTGAATTGTAGCATGAGGTGATTTTCAACAATATGTAACACATGAGACTTGCGCATGTTTACTTTCTACCTATTGCTATCTAAGCAGCAAGTTATTATTATGAGAAAACTAGACTCAATTAAACTATCTGAATAGAACTTCTGCGTATCTGACTTGTCATCTAAGCCTCAGTTATCAGTATAAAACTCAAATTTGGCAATCCGATGAGTTTAATTTTATGCAGATAAAACTTCCCCTTGCTACATAAACCTCAGAGTTGTGTAAGCTATGACCGATTGCTCTGTAGTCCGTACCTTTCTTAAACTTTTTGAACATTTTATATTTTTTGGACCATTTTACAGCTCAAATAAACACACACATCGATTTGCATTTTGGCAAAGGTTGCTTTCTTACCCTAGCATTTGACTCCTGTGCAGTTTCTAACGTCTCTTGAATCTCCATTTGCTTCACCACAGTGGCCTGCAAAACCTACAACACCATACATCCACCAAATAAATAAAGACTGATGATGTTAAGGAGCTGGATAATGTTCACCTGTATAAAAAGATAAATCTGGATGCACAGAAAGAATGCTCGTAGAAGAAACTCGACTACATCAAAATTCTATAGACAGAATGACAAGCATGGAACATAAGCACAAGGACAAACAATGAACATGTTCCTGAAATTTTGGTACTTGATCTTTTTGATTGTGCATTGGATTGTGTTGGGGAAAGTGGTCGGGTGGAACTATGCAGGTGGTGGTCAAATTGCTACTCAATGGATAAATTAGGTTTTTCTTCTAAAAAAAAAAATCCTTAATATACATGTTTTAGAATTGAACTTGAAGCATTTCAATAGAAACAAAAACTCAACTTGCTAACATAAAAGGGCTGCAACTTACTTAGTGATATCTAATTAAAAGTTTGATAAGTAAAAGAAAATTTGTTTAGTATTTATTATGCTCATTCCAACTCATTATGAATCATTATAGAAATAAATGATAAAACTTACTTTCTTTGTCTTCTCAAGGTCAAACTCAATGCTCTTTATCCTGTCCCAAGACTCCTGAAGCACCTGTTCTTTCTCCAAAGGAATCACAGCAGGCTGGTTGCTGAGCTCGCTAAACATCACCTCAAGCTTTTGAAGTCGCTCCAAACATGGAGCAACATGGTCTTCCTCAACAGTCTCCACAGCTGGGTGGTCACTATCAGAAGCGGGAACCAGCCTGTCCGAGGGATGGACGTTGTCCAACCTCTCGCGTCTATAGCTTAGAACACGAAAGAAGGATAAAACTTTGATAAAAAATGCCACCACTGCCCTAGTTAGATGTCTTAATCTTCCTTCCTCTTGATGATCCTTGATAACGTTGAACCTATTACCTGAAACCATCCCAAGATTTCCAGTTGAACTAACTGCAGACCAGTACAAACAGTAACAAAAGAAGATCTGTTCATTTTTTGAAAAGAGAGACCTAATTAAAATGTCTCAGGAAGAAATGAGCAGGTATGCTAATTATGTTTTAAAGTTCTATGAACAAAGAAAACCAGTGAAGAGGTAACTTTTGATAAAAGACACGTTACTAGAATGTCAAACAAAGAAATGCGCACATAAGGTAAAATAAGTTTCAATGTTTGAATAGTTTCAAAAGAAGAATGCACGGGAGAGACTATTCACAGAGCTAGATGAGTAACGAACAATACATAGACATGAACTTGAATTGGACTCAGAAGGCTAATGACCAGCATGATTATGATTGACTATGTGCCTTTCTCTCGGAAACACTCCAAACTAAAAATGATTGTGTCACCACAACTCTATGGCAGGAAGGTCTGGCTGCCTATACTGATATCATACTGGACACGGAAACAAAAAGTGCTTGACCAAACTATATCTAGCATAGGATCAGAGAATGGTTATCCAGGAAAAAATGAGTTAATTATATTACTTATTAGTGAACTGCTTATTAGGAAGGAAAAAAAACAGAACTTGTCTTTGACTACTGGGCTTTCAATTACTGGAGATAGAGAATTCAGAAGACCAGCATTCAACAAGATTCTGATCTATATGATTAAATTCAGCAATACCTAGTGAATGTGATGACCTATCGGCATGAGGGTGTAACTGATCTTTAAATACTGCAGACGCCTTCGAAGAAGATGTCGCACGTCTTCGACCACAGTCTATAGCTTTGTCAACAACAACAAAACGGTCATGGCAACTGTAGTAAGCTGAAGAATCTGATGACCTCACCTGTAAAACATGAGAAGAGGGAATTCAGGAAAACACACAAGAAAAGTATCACAAAATTACTTCATAACAAAATTATAACTCCTGTTGTCATAATGCTAGTTGATCAGGATGCAGATATATGTATGAAAATAATGTTAGAATGCTTAATACTATTATTATCTGAACAATTAATATCCGAATCGACTATCATCTAAATCTCTTCAGGGAAATAGTTGTTAAAATTTAAGTTCAAGAAAGAGTAAAGTGCACAATATTTATGAAAACTAAGGAAACCAGAATCTTCTGGACGTTAACCATTTTTCTCATGAAATGAAACAAATTCACCAAAACAAACATATTACTGATCTAATCTTCTTTTCCTTCTCACTGAAATGATTTGCTACTCTTGCAAATACAGCATTGCAGTCAAGATTGATTTAAAAGAATAATTTCATATCTAGAGAACGATTTTGAACTTCCAAACAGTTTCAATGAAGGGGCAAAACCAGTGAATAACAAAATGATAGAAGAAAGTGACCGCTTTGCGGTGGAAACGAGAGGCGAAAGAAGAGGGGAGTTAGAAGGAGGCGTGGGAAGATGAGAGAGGGTGAGGGAAGAGAGGAGAGAGCAGCAGGGAGGGGAGGAGGGGGGCTCTATTTTGAGGGATAGACGGATGGACAAAGTTTAAGGAGGAGTCACGGGAGAAACCTCACTTCGCTCGGTTCGATTATTATCTGAACAATTAATATCCGAATCGACTATCATCTAAATCTCTTCAGAGAAATAGTTGTTAAAAATTTAAGTTCAAGAGAGAGTAAAGTGCATAATATTTATGAAAACTGAGGAAACCAGAACCTTCTGGACATTAACCATTTTTCTCATGAAATGAAACAAATTCACCAAAACAGACATATTACTGATCTAATCTTCTTTTCCTTCTCACTGAAATGATTTGCTACTCTTGCAAATACAGCATTGCAGTCAAGACTGATTTAAAAGAATAATTTGATCTCTAGAGAACGATTTTGACCTTCCAAATAGTTTCAATGAAGGGGCAAAACCAGTGAACAACAAAATGATAGAAGAAAGTGGATGAAGTTGACAGGCAAATCTACTTTTCCTTCAAAAGGAAGAGAACACGTCAAGGGCTTCCAAGGATAAAAGCAACGAATGATGCTTCTTCAGACTGCTGTAGTGCGAAAAAAGTTCATCTCCACTAGGAAAGAAAGGAATAATCGACTTCAGATGTACAACATTGAATGGTATATTTTATCTCAAAAAAAAAAATCATAGAAGGCACATTTTCCTACAGTTTCTTATAACCAGTTTACGAATGAGGAAACCTTTAGACCAAAAAGAAAGGCTCTGCATGAAGTCAGTCATATTGTTCTAACAGCCAAACATAGCTGAACTTTAAAATGACACAAATTGGACCATTAATGTAATTAAAAATGATGACCAAGTCATCGTATTATTATAACCAATATCAATAAGAGTATCTTTCTTAAAGAACTTCACCTAGCAAATAACACCATACGATAACATGCACAGATAATTGCTGACATTTTTGTACAATATTATTAATTCCTATTTCACAAACAAAATGACGTCTTGCAGAACAAGGTCATGTACAATTGTTGAGGTCCAAGTAAACACCTCTGTTTACTGCATAAACTTCTTTATTCCTTTTTTGCCCTTTCTTTAAGAAAGGGCTGCACCTTATTGCCCCCACTGAGATTCAAAATCTGGTTCTCACTTTAATCACACCTGCCCTTTACCACTTAACCAAACACCCCTTCACTTTAAGGTGCATAATAAGGTCATCTACAATTGTTGAGGTCCACTTAATCACACTTGCCCTTTATCACTTAACCAAACACCCCTTCACTTTAATCACACTTTCCCTACACCACTGAACCAAACACCCCGTGTTCTCTTTACTGTATCTTATCTGAGCATTCAAGGTTAGACAAGAGACCTCACAAATTCTGCCCATGGGAGAGATACATGCTAAACATCTCAAATCATCACAATGAAGTTTGTCCAGCACCAAGTATAAGAGCAAAATCCAAGAAAGACCAGTACACAGCAAGCACAAAGAGCTCAAAAAAATTTAGCTCTTTCCTTACTCCCTTCAACTCCTTGTATCATCCAATTTAAAAAATGCTTATTTTTGTAGTTTCTTATATTAGGATGTTTTGTAGTACCACTTCCAGTTTCTTGAATAACATTGCTTCAGTTCACACAAATTCCTATAGCTTATAAAAGAAGTCAGCGAAGACATACCATTTATAAACCAATAGCACGCACTTGAGGGTATATATATGCTACAAATGAAGACATACATTGTATGTGCTGAGAGACATACTTCATAACCTTAGCATAACATAACTCAAAAGTACCATAAGTACTGTTAGTTTATACTATGTTTATTCTATATCTTTATTCTATATCAAATTTATCGTGTCCCCTCTTCATCCAGAGTCTTCAAGTATCATAGGAGAATTTTCAAGGGCTGACCTAATGGCATCAGTTTTACCTGCGTGAATAAACTTTCTCCGCTCACTGTGACTAGCCATCAAGATTTATTCCAAGCCCCCTCCATGGGCATAGCTTTCTTGGCTGGGAATTTGGGACAAACTTAGTGGGTTGACATAAGGTCGGAAGTTTGTTGCAGATTTTGGGTTTTTTTTTCCCTGGATTCTTCTCAAATAAGGTTTTTGGTAGAGAACCAAATATATATATTGGTGAAAAATGCTCAAACGGAAATGGTGAGGAAGAAATTAAATCTAATATGCAAAATCAAATAAGTTGAACTCACTTCTTCATGAACAGGAGCCAAAGGGGTATATCCAGTATTTCTAGATGCAATGGAAGAACTAATATCATCAATGTCTGATCCTGATTCAGCTGCAGATGTATCACTTCTTCTTCCCTGCTTTATGAACAGAAAAGGTAAAGAAAATTATCCCGATAGAGAGTGAGTAATGACATATAAACTAGCCAAAAATATATATAGAATCTTGCCTTCAACAGGCGTAATCTGGTGTACGAGTCACTTTTCTGTTCTCTGTCAGATACACGCCTAATTTGCCTTACAAAGGTTGTGTCAACGCTGCGTGCAAGCTACAAGAAAAATCCCCAGTGAGTACTCACTATGAACCCATGGGACTACACTGATTAAGATGCTTGGTTGCCGCTGACTATGAGACGTGAATTAAAATAATCTTGAGAACTAATGAAGACATGTACTTCACATTTGGTTCACTTATGAGCCTTACCTTCACGATGATGGGGTCATTCCATGGACCCCTGTTAGACCTAAGACAACCTCCCTCGCAAGGGCACGTACATGAGCCACCCAAGAAATCTGGCAATTGACTGAAAGAATCAATAATAAAAATTAATTCTTGTAAGTATACTCAGGGGCCATAGTATGATAAAATAAAGAGGAAACTTGTCAACTGCATTGCTAGTACAAAAACATACCTAGCATCTATAGCTTCTAGGAGTCTACTTTGGTACTTGTTTCCCAGAACCTAAGTAAGAGGTAGTAATAATATCATGATCACAAGCATCATCTGAGACCAGGGCAATAAACATATAGAAATGCTTGCAATCTCCTTACATGTATCTTTGCAGTTGTTTTCGGGTCAAGCCAACCCTTTACAGTGTTCCAAAGCAGCTTGAAACCATGTCCAGCATTGACAATGAACATTTGATGTAGAGTCTGTAATTAAAAAGTGAACAAATGTTGAATAATATTTGAGTCATTTGCCTGAGTAGAATATATCAGTCCAGCATATTACATACCTCAGGGTAGTAATCACCATCTATTTTCTGCATATGATGTAAGAGGTCCCTCGCTGTCTTGCTGAGATTTTTAAAACCCTGAATCCAAGTAGAAGCACTAGATTAGCAAAATCAAAAGGGAGAACAACTAAGTTTCGATTAAACTACTCAAGCGTGAAATAGAACCAACAAATTTCTAATAAGTGGGAAACTTTTAGTTTAGTAAAAATGGTTTTCCTGCATTACCATATGCCTCAACAAGAAAGATCTAACTAATAGCTAAAATAAATTGTTAACATACCACACCATGCACATCCAAAATTGTAGTTGTTGTATCAATATGCCTTTTGGCTGCGATAGAGCATGCAGGGAACTTTTCATGAAAAGCCCTCTCAAACTCCTGCACATGATACTTAATGTAGCGTTCCACGGTTGTTACATGCATTAGTTTGTTTGGTTCCACTTTCCCAAGCTGCTCGATATAGACTGGCCTTCCTTCCTTATCAACTCCATGGTACCCTTGGGGATAATAGCGCAGAACCTCCTCCAGCTCTTCGAAATCAAAGTCCTTCAATCCAGAAGAATTGAATCCTCTTATAATGTGAAACAATTTGAAATAATGAAGCATCTACAGCGGAATGCCATTCACTAACAATCACTAGAAGTAACAAATTATCATATAGAGAAGTTTTTATTTATAGAAAATGGTATAAACTAATGCAGATTGAAGCAAAAGCATGTGGTTGCAAAGATCTAAAGCACTCAAATAGTGTTCCCAATACTAGAGGATAAAAACTTACAGTTAATTGCTAGAAATTAGTTTATACCAAGAAGTCGAAACTATGAGAAAAGATATGCATGTTGCCAACAATCAACTGGCAACACTAAAATGGGAGAAAAATAAAACATATACATATAGAAGATTTTAAAACCTTAAAGAAATGCTAAAAAAAAATGAAATGAGAAAAATCATATCCGGGCTTTCCGGGTATTCCAATAAGAAACCTTATCTCAGTCCATATAGTTAAATATCTCCCCATGGGATTCAAATACATAATTTCTTTGAGAAATAAATTTTAATCCTTTTGTTACAATATTTTACTAAAACTTAGTTGCATGACATGTAATTTTGGCCTTACCTCCAATATGGTTTCAGTTCCAAATTCTTTTCTCCATCGAAGCATTTCTACCCACATCTGACTTGCTTTCTCAAAATCAAACTTCCTAGCTTTCAGAAATCTGCATCAAAATATCCTTCCCATTAGCCACAAGTGAGAAATACAGAGAAATTTTTTTAATATTAAAACTCAAACTACAGAGATCATGAAAAAGTTAACCTGAGCAACATGTGGTAATCATCATGCTTCTCAGGAAGCGCATCCTTGGCAATGAGTTCTTGCCGGAATGCATAGACTTTCCTCTCCTCCTCAGCATCCCTGACATCTTCAATCGAAACTGCAGTAGCCCTAAAATCAACTTTCCTCTTCCCTCTCTTCTTAAGAGAATGGGTTAATTTGTTAGAGGCATTCAATGCCTTCTTCTTCAAAGACCCAATCTTTGTTCTCCGTCTTTCATCTTCAGAATTCTCCACATCTGATTTCCTATCTTTTCTCTCATCATTAGTGTATAAAACTTCGAGACCTTCAGCATGGCAGACTACAATCAAGCAAAGAAACCCATTAGAAAACTAATCATTACCGACATTCTAATTAAGAGGTGGAAAAGATAGATAAAATTCTACCTGACATCTTTCTACTAGATTCTTTTCGAGAGATCTCAGGCATCAAAAGCGATGAACTGCAGGTGTTTAGAAAAAAAAATTAGGTAAAGGATCTAACTTTAGAGCAAGGGAACCCCCCCCCCCCCCCCCCCCCCCCCCCCCCCCCCACCCAAACCCACCACCCAAAAAAAAAAAAATGTAAAATAAAACTTACATCAATGAGAGGTTTGGGAAATGCAGCAATGATCCATAAGACGATTCAGAGCTCCATAACTGACAAATGACCAAAAATGGCAGGAAAATGAATTATTATTGTTTTATTCTGAAATTATTCGTCTCCCTCACTCATCAGATTAAGCTATCAAAAACCCATTTAGAGAATCTAAAACCAGACAGAAAATGAAAAAAAGAAATCAGAAAATGCGACAATTATCATCGGTTTGGGACTGAAAACTTCAAAGCTCCAGTAAAATCAGCTGGAAATCCTGCAAAAAGAATGGCAGGATCCCACATTTGTTGAACCGTTATTCAAAAGAAAAGGTATAATTAGAAACAATTAATATATCCATCAAAACTGTAAAAAATCTTAACAGTTATGAGATATCCTTAAAATTTGTTAACTAAAAATCATTTAAATTGAATTAACCGATTTCTTTATCGGATCCAAAGAACCGCACCTTAATCAGAAATATTTCAATAATTACAATTAAAAAAACTGAAATGTCTCCATAAAAACCGGATCCGAGGCTAAGAAAGAAAAGGATTTAGAAAGCACAGAGACCAGAGAAATATTCTATAGCTTAGACTCACAAAGAGATCGCTGCAGACGAATTAATCGACACGCAATATTGGTGACCAGATCGAGAAGAAAACCTACTATTTATGGAAGGATTCGATCCCCCTCTCTCTCACCCCTCCTTTGGTCGATGATTCAATCTAGATGTCTATGAGTGAATCCCTTCAAGAAGATGGAGAGAACTCGATAGATCGGTGGCTAAATCTCAAGAAAACTTCTATTTTTAGAAACAACTCTGGACTTCAGCAATGGAGTTTGGGAAAGAGACAGAGGAAAGGTTTTGGATCTATTCTCCTCTCTTTCTTCTTCTGTCTCTATCTCCGCATTCTGCTCGCAGTACAACGCAGCAACAATCTGCAGAGAGATCGGTGAATGAATCACGAGGGCGAAAGAAGGGCATTCGATCCCTTCACCTTCACCTTCACCTCCTCCTCCTTCCTCCTCTTTCTTCTCTCTCTGTTTCTGCGAACGCTTTACTATGAAAATTCCTCTCTTTCTTTTGGAATTTTTTTTAATATATTTAAGAAAAAATTTCAAGATCTGCGGGGTTTGAGTTTATATATGTGTGAGCGTTGCGGTTCTTTGTAATTACGTGTCGGTGTTGATTTTTTTAAATTAAATTAAATTTGTTTATTTTGAGGAAAAATGAGTGGGGAGGTCGCTTTCAGCTGGATCAGGTGGACCAGCTCTTGGGTCGCCGATTAATTCAAAGACTACGGGGCGCGGAGGCGAGAGAGAGCGGGCAAACAAACAGAAAACTTGGCCGTTGCGGTGTCGGTACAAAGAACGCCGTAACGGTAATTCTCTTTCGTAGTGCAAATTATTTTTCGCCGTTTATTAAAACGAGGTGAAATATGTAAAAGAATATGGCAAAATACACCAAAACACGCTCACTTTTTGGGTGTATTTCAAAAAAATACACTCGATTTTACTTTGATTCAATTTTATTATCCTGAATTTTCATAGAATTTCAGATTTATTGATCATTTCGAACTTTATTTGGAGTGTGACATGATCATTTGAAAGAGAAATTGCATCGCTCACCAAAGTTCTCTTTCGTGGTGTAAATTAGTCTTCGCCGTTAAACATACACCAAGCTGAGATATATTAAAGAACTAGAGAAATGTTTTTTTTCCCCTTCTCGCCCTCTTCTCTTTTGTCTTCAAGTGAAATAAATTTCTAAAAGAGTAAAGAAAAAAATGAAGTTTCAGATTTATACCTAACTCAATAAAATCATGTCACGTCCTGCTTTCTAAAATACAGAGTACGGGTACTGACGATGGCCAACAAATACTCACGAAGAGGAAAAACTCTTCCGTGAATATCTTACGCTGTAGTAATGGAGCCAAATTCTCACACATATATAAAAGACAATCAGAAGTTTTATTTTCACATAAAAGATATACATCTACAATAGTTTTTATCTGGATACAAGATTGGAAATATAACAAAGAAGAAATAAAAGAAGATATAGTTTTGACATCGGGACATTATAACAAGACAAAATACTAAAATACATAAAATAAAAAACTTCAGACTCACACCTGGTAGTCTTCCAGGGGTTCATTCGAACAGTTGTTCGTCAGTCTCCTCAAGCTCTGATGCTCTGAAAAATCAAGATCTGTCAGAAGTGGACCAGCAAGTGCACACATGAGAAGAGGAAACAACAATATGAAAATGTGAAGGTACAGGGGTAATATAAGTAGAGCACTAGAATGATTGAATAATGAATCTGGAGTAATATAAACTGACAGATAAAATACCAGCGAGAGTAACAGAACACTAGATCGTGTGAAATAAGATCATGTATGTATACTATGACATGTATATAATGAGCATGAAGCATCTTGGACGAGTGATGTTATATATCATAATCATCAGATCACAAAAATACAAGATCACAAGTTAAGAATAACATGACAAGTCCAGGAACATCATGTAGTCAAGATTATCCATGTCACAAATGATAATTCTAAGTCTAGTATGTTTTATTACCCTAACTAATGCAGCTATCTTGTGCTCCATCCCACAGGAAAACTACATATCAAACAAGTGATGCGTTAGTGGATCCTGATAGTAGAGAGAAACAATTCACTGTACTCAGGTATCATGTAACATGTAATAATAGGAGCGCGCATAAATAACAAGATCACATGTGGCATCCAAACCCACAAGGGGTCGCCCTTCCAAGCACACCTTCCTGAATTTTCCCTACTACAGTCGCCCCAGTAACCCCGGCTTGATTTATTTTATTAATCAATGTAAGTGCAAGATAATGTGTGACTCAGCGTGACAGAATTAGGGATCAGTGGCAAATAGTGATTACAATACATATCAAAATTTTGAAAAAACGAAAAACAGTAACAACATCGAGTGATAATGCATAATAGTATAAGTGATGCCAGTGTATTAGGATGTAGACATAAAAATAAGTAATCATGAGATAGGGTGACGTTAACTTACTTGTACAATATTTACTAATTTATAGTTATACTTGAATGATCATTTATGTAACAAATATCCTATGCATGCATGCCTTACAATACACATGATCAGAGAAGAATATGGGAATCGAGAACGGAAAGAAATTTATAAACTAACAAAGAAACACTGTAACGCCCCGATCCGGAGGGTACGGAAACGTTACTGTGGCGTATATACGCAGGTCAAAAATACCTCTACGTATATACGCTAAGCATCAGTGCAAGCAAGAATCAGAGTACGGAAGCACGTGGTGCATTATACATTCTAACATATGAGAGCACAATTATAAAGTATCATCAGATGTGACAAATATTATGAGAATATTACATCACCGATAGGCGCAAATGCGAGAGTACAAAGGGTTATACAAGTATGAACTGTACAAGGGGCGCTGACGAGTTTACAAAAGGAAAACTCGAGAGACGCGCAGGAGGGCCTGGAAGGATAGGGTTCCGGACGGTTTGCTGGAGATCCACGCTTCAGCTTTGCTATTCTGATCAGCAACTGGGAGAATCCACAAGCTCCAAGCTCTGGGACCTGGACATGAGGGTCCAGAGAAGTCAGAACTCCTCGGCGAGTGGTGATGCGAATGCCAGATGGCGTGGTGAGATAAGCACATGTGTATCGATAAATCCAAGTCATAAATATGCATTGAAAATCGTGTCGTGAGCACCAGCATGCAGGAGCAAGTAGAGAGACAGTAATCGATATCAAGTCGGGAACATGTATAATATAAGATGATAAGAGTAACTAACGAGGCGATGAATAAAGTAGACAAGGCAACACCAGATATTTCCTAAACTAACATAAAACCGATAAAATCGATAAAACCGAATAAAATCGATTACGAGCAAAATCATTGTACAGGCTTAGGTCACGGCTCCATGAGACTAGTACATCGAAGGAATAATCCAAACAAGAAAATCCTCATCTATATACCTTTATCCCATATCACCGTAATTCGATTGGATACAACCCGAGTTACAAATAGTACAACAAATTCTATATTAGCATCTTATTATAATTAAGGCTGTCTAAGTTGTAGGCTTCAGTATGCGTCCCATTCCACATACTTTCACTTACAACTTATAGAGCAAGTTATTTAGAAATTGATGAAGTTCAACGAACAATGTTTAGGATGGGCCCCGTACATGCCCGGGGCAACGGTCCAGGAGTATCCGGTACTGAGCCGGAACGTACCGCTAGGTACTGGGACTTATTTACTCCCGAACAGGAATAGAGTATCGCAGATCCCATAAAAATAAGTCTAGGGCGTGTGCATACTCGGCAGGAATAAAAAAGAGTAGGGATGCCAGCACACCCCACGGAATCATTGGTGGCCGCCAGGTGATCCCTTAAGTATGTGGCCACGCATGACTCGATAAGACCACCATAAAAATGACTATTTAGGACCCATCAGTTTCTCCTAAACCGGATGCAAGTTATCTTATTATATATTATATAATTATCAATTTACGAGAATAGCAGGAATAGTGCATGATCAGGAATTCGGGAGTACATGAGTACATGTGTAACAGAAGTACAGGTCACTGTATATAATACAGGATAACACGACAGGATTTCTATAAATGTGATAATCACAGATCAAGTGTTAACATGATAGATGGTAGGTGATAAGTCATGTCATAACAGGGAGCAAGTGTCAAGTAGTAGCATGTCGGGTGTCAGGTGATATCACATCAGTTGTCAAGTGATATAACAGGTGCAGGTGATAACATATCATGAGGGTGATATCAGGCAGGTGACAAAGACATCATAGTATATGTAAGCATGCCAAGCGATACAGGAAAATAGTATGATATACAAGATTGGTACGAATACCGGAAAACCATGCAGTTTTAGGAAAAATAGTATAAGTAAGATTTCAAACTCTTCACAACCATTAATAAAAGAATCGATAAACTGGCAGACATGTAATTCAGTAAGCAAGCGAACATCCAAGCGGAGCTAAGTGAAACTGAGCGAAGCTAATGTACAATACTAAATGCTATCACGCTCGGCGATGTTATCGCTCGCAGCGTAGCTAGGCACACGTGTCGCAGTAAGCATATGAATGCCATACTACCACTCACAGGGAAGCCATGCTCACGGGTAAACTACGCTAGAACGGAGTAAGCGGTAAAGTGTTAACGCTAGGTCCGCCTACCAGGCGTAACATAGAGAAAGTCAGAGGACTTTAAAACCTTAGTGGTTGTACCCAGAGGTTAGGCCCGAAGGCAAGGGTACCTGCAGAAGGTGTTAGTTCCAGATACAAATACATAAGACAATACAAGTCGACCTGACGAAGCGGGGTAGTCCAAAAGGAAAGCAGAACACTCGCTTAAAACTTCAGAAAACACGGGGAAATTCCTATCTCATGAATCCAGGTAACAACGCGTAATGCGTTAAAGAGAAGAGTGATAGAGAGAGGAGAAGATCAAGAGAGAGAAAAAGAATGAAAGAGAGGAGAGAGAATGAGAGAGCTAGAGAGTGAAGTCCATAGAGAGAGTGCAGAGGGAGAGAGAGTATAGGGAGAGAGAGAATGTACAGGGAGACGCGGGATTGGAAGTGAGACGCAGGGTCGCGTTGCGTATATGTCACAAACGCGGGTTCAAGACTCGCGTTTAAGTTATAACATGAAAAGAATGCAGACGCGAGTATGAGCTCCGCGTCACGTTGATACAAGAATGCGAGGATGGCGTTAAGAATTGCTTGGACGCTGGGGTGAGCTCCGCGTCTAGTTATTCAACTCAAGAGAGAGACAGAGAGATAAGGGAGTGAGAGAGATAATAGAGAGAGAGACGCAGTGATGGAGGGAGAGAAAGGGGGACGCAGGGTTGGGAGACACAAGATTGACAGGGGAGAGAGAGAGACGCAGGGGTAAAAACTAGAGGAGAAAGAAAAGAAAAATGAAGGAAAAAAAAAAGAAGGAAATAAAGAAAGAAGGAAGGAAAGAAAAGAGAAGGAATGAAAGAAAAGTTAGAAAAGGGAAGGGGGGAGGATGGCCGGCTATGGCTTGCCGGCGGTCACCGACGGAGGCCGGAGGTGGTCGGAGAAGGCGACCAAAGCTCTAAAAACTCAAGCCAAGGTGGTGCAAGTGTAGTTCAAAAGGGAAAAATGGAGTTTTGCAAAGGGTTTGGAGAGTGACGGGTAGATTCGTTAAAAAGAGCTCGCCGAGGAGGAGAGGATGGTGTGGTTAATGGTGGCCGAAGGTGGTGTAGGTGGTGGTGTAGATGGTGGAGAAGATGGTGGTGGAAGTGGGTTGTTTGGTGAAAAAAGGAAAGAAGAAAGTGGTGAAGAATGGTGTTGTGGTTATTGTTGTTGTTGGAATGGAGGAGGAGATGGAGGGAAGGTTGGTGGAGGAAATAGTGGTGGAGAAGAGGGAAAGGGTGGCCGGCCAAGGAGGGAGGTACGGCTGGTTGGGTGCTGCCGTTTGCAGTTGGAGAAAAAAGAAAAATGAAAGGGAGAGAAAGAAAGATGGATGTATATATAAAGGAGTTGTTTTGATTATTACAAGTTTGTCATTAGTTTAAAAGAGATAAAGAGATGAGACTTGCGTCTCATTCTAAAATGGCTGTGTCTCAATAAACTCAGACTCGCGTCTGGCAATTGCCCAGACGCGGGGATGAAACTTGCGTCCAGGAAAACGCGAATGTTGTGTTTAACAGAAAGGACAAAGGTCATGATGACTTGATCAGAGTTGATCTGAAGTGCATTAAATGCAGATAGAAAGCGAATCTTTGCATTAAAGACCAGATCCGCGTCTAGTGATCCTCACATCTGAGAAAGGAGAGAGAAAATAAGAAAAAGAGAAAAGTAAAATATCAGGATAAAATTCTAGTATCTGGGAAAACACCAAAACTTCAGAAAAGCCCGGAAAATAAGTAACTCGAAAAGCTTCTCAAAAATCTCAAAAATAATAAATATTATTTTAAGATATTTGACAAAATCAATTGTCAAAAATTCAATCCCATTTTCAAAATAAAAATTCTGAAATTCACCGTTAATACCGGTCTACACGGGTTGGCCGGATTTCAACTCCCTTTATAAATATAATTTAGATAGAAAATATAATTTTAAAAAATAACGTGAAAGTTGTTTCTAGAATTTCAACTCCCTTTATAAATTAAAATTTGAGAATCGGTCAGCGGTACTGGTCGACACCGGTTTTGAAGATTTCCATTTAATTCAAGAAATTCCAGAAAATCATAGAAAATCTAAAGTATTAGAAAACGATATTTGAAACTAAAATTGGTTAAATTTAACTACTAAAAGATCAAATCGAGTAATATACTAGGATCGGGTTCTCGGTTCAGAGTAGGGCTGACTCTGAGTCCACGAATCTGGATCCAATGCAAAACGATCACATAAAAAATCATAAAACAAAAATAAATACAGAAAATAAATCACAAAATATGATCAAAAAATCTGAAACACAACAAGTAAGTATTCTGGGAGCGGGGTGTTACAAACATAGAGAAGAGAGAGTATGTGTACTTACATGATATCGTTGGAATCTCAATTTTCGTAACTGCGATCGGCTCTGGGTAAAATTCACGGCCTAAATATATTTTGAATTAATTAGGGACTTGACATATTCTTTATTCAGTGATAAGTTGAATGAGCATTTAATTTTACTATTTATTATAATTTTGGTTGGTTATATTTTCAAATAATTCAATTTTGAAATTTTAACAACCATTTAAAAATATAATTTCATGATAAAATATATGCATAAACTAATAAATTGAGTATAATATTTACATATTACTGAATTATGAATTATATATTTTTTTGTGATATTTAAAATTTTATTGGATATTTTTAAATAAATGATCATTAAATAATTACAAAAAAATTTTAATTTCATCTTATTCTGAGTAATATTACACTTGAAATAATTTTACAGAGTCTCAAATTTA